>JBBPBX010068615.1:0-11985 GCA_038048925.1 Garcialebias charrua
TGTGAAGTCAAGAACCATCAGTGGTTCTGTTTGAGGCTATCTGCATGTGATAAACTCACCAGAACCTCGACGTTGCTCAGGCACATGAAACAATTTCTTCATGCACCCATTGGAAGGTGAAAGTTGGACCAGAAAAACAGACATGTCCATTGAGCTTTTTTGAAATGGAATGTTTTTGGACACAAAGTAGATTCAGTCAGGTATACTTGCCCAAACATGTAGCACTTACCGATTTTTAGAATCAAGTGAGTGCTAAAGTTAAGGTAGGACAAACGACTTGAAACTGTACTTTCCAAAGTACAGTGAACAGACAGAAACATATTATAGAATGTACCTCTTTCTTCCAAAGTGTATACTAAAGACAGCAAAACTACCCCAACAATTAGCACTTACTGTATTCAAGAAACGTGTCAGTGTCATTGTTAGAGTAATATTGCTGACAAAGTTTTGAAAGTATCAAATCGAAAAGACAACTGATAATAACAGAATACCTCGTCTGTTGTCATCACCCCAACATGTAGCACTTACAGAATGCACAATCAGGTCAGTGCTCAAGTTAAAGTCATGAAAAGGACCTCAAAACATTTTCTGGATTAGGATATTTAGTTGGTGTACTTTTCGCCAAATATAACACTAATATGTTGGGATTGTAATGCAGACAAAACTCGTGCAAATATTACTGATGAAAATCTCACAACCAAGTCAACCTCAAAGAGAAGCACTTGTGAAGCCAAGAACCATCAGTGGTTCTGTTTGAGGTGATCTGCATGTGATAAACTCTCCAGAACCTCAATGTTGCTCAGATAGTACCACATAAAACAATTTCTTCATGCACCAAAAGAAAGGTTTAAGGTGGACCAGAAAAACAGACATGTCCATTGACCATTTTGGAAATGGAATGTTTTTGGATACATAGTAGATTCAGTAAGGTATACTTGCCCCAACATGTAGCACTTACTGATTTTTAGAATCAAGTGAGTGCTAAAGTTAAGGTAGGACAAATGACTTGAAACTGTACTTTCCAAAGTGCACAGACAGAAAAATATTCAACAATTTGGTTCTCATTTCTCCCACTGTACACTAAAGACAACAAAATTACCCCAAAACTTAGAAGATTCAGTCAGGTATACTTACCCCAACATGTAGCACTTACTGATTTTTAGAATCAAGTGAGTGCTAAAGTTAAGGTATGACAAATGACTTGAAACTGTTCTTTCCAAAGTACAGTGCACAGACAGAAACATATTCAACAATTTGCATCTATCTTCCACAGTGTATACTAAAGACAGCAAAACTACCCCAACAATTAGCACTTACTGTATTCAACAAAAATGTCAGTGCCAGTGTTAGAGTAATATTGCTGCCAAAGTTTTTAATGTACCAAATCACAAATGTAACTTTCATATTCACAGAAGTACAGAATGTGTCTGTTGTAATCACCCCAACATGTAGCACTTACAGAATTCAAAATCATGTCAGTGCTCAAGTTAAAGTCATGAAAAGGACCTCAAAACATTTGCTGGATTAGGATATTTAGTTGGTGTACCTTTCTCCAAATTTAACACTAATATGTTGGGCTAGTAATGCAGACTAAACTCATGCAAATATTACTGATGAAAATCTCACAACCAAGTCAACCTCAAAGAGAAGCACTTGTGATGTCAAGTACACTGAAAAAAATAGAATTGAGGAGTCTTTGATTTTGCACAATCAATCAGAAGCCAAACAAGATCATATCCGCCCAGTTTCTTCTGACTACTCAGCGACAAGAACAGTTGCAAGACAAATCTTTGGAGGAACACCGATTACCGGTAGGTAAGTGATCTCAAAAAATTTTTTATAGTTGAAAATGTTTCCACACGATTATTGTGCTGTATGAAAACTCATAGTTAAACTGTCTGCATGTTATTCTTTGGTTTTCACATTGCTAGCTATTCAACCGAATTATTACCGGAGTAAATCTTTTTTTTTTTTTTCCAGAGCAATACTACTGGAGTATTTTTTTTTTAAATTTTTAATTAATTTATTTTTTACCAGAGCAACCAAATTACTACCGGAGTAAATTATTTTTTTTTTTTACCAGAGCAACCCAATTACTACTGGAGTAAATAATTTTTTCTCTAAACTCTTAAAAATACATAATTTTTTCAATAGCTTTAGGTAAGACTCAATGTAAAGTGTTTACAAATTTGGGTTATAGAACAGATGTAAATTATTTATGGCTTCTAATTGCTTTTTTATTAATTTTTGTAAGCCAAGAAGATTTAGTATTTTTTTTTAAATTAGGTTTGTAATGTTCCTTCCAAACTTTAGCATCCATGAATTTTATGCTGATGGCAGAAATTTGTCAGGACATTGAGTTTTGGTACTCTGGTGAAGAGCTTCGTTTTTTTTGTATGTAAAGTTACCTGCTGGATTTTAAGTTATCTCACTCAAGGTTATCTTTGTGTCTTACAGGTTTAGGTGGTGCTGGTAATGTGGAGTGTAGGGGTGCTCTGAAAAAGTGTCAAGTAGGTCCAAGCTTTTGCATCAATACAAATTAAAACATCCCCATTTTGGACGTCTTAAACACTTTCCATGTACATACCTGCATTTGTATTTGCATACAGGAGACATGAAGTTGTTCGTGATGCACCGATCGTGGAGGCTTTTATGACAAGATGGCCTGGTCTACATTCAAGAGGTATGGCCTGACTCATAAAAGTTTTTTTGGATGCAGTGTTAATCTAAGATGTCTATAGGCACATTTACTTCACTGTTCACTTCGGCAACAGGAGTGATTGTGGCCTTCTTCCAGATGTTGAACATTTGAAGCTCAGTCCTTTGTGCTCATTTTTTCAGATAAACGCTGAGTTTAAGAGAATTACCCCCATACCACTTCAAAGTTCTTCTCTCAACTGGATCTCCACTTTGACAAC
The DNA here is from genome assembly GCA_038048925.1 of Garcialebias charrua. Lineage (NCBI taxonomy): Eukaryota > Metazoa > Chordata > Actinopteri > Cyprinodontiformes > Rivulidae > Garcialebias > Garcialebias charrua. The sequence goes on from JBBPBX010068615.1 coordinate 2,919, forward strand.
CTGATGAAGCTGTTCAAAAGAAGAGGAGGACAGCTTGGACAAAAGCTTAGTCAAACTGAAAAGTTACATTTCACTGATTTAATGTCATGTTGATTACATGTTCAAAATGTTTTTAGAAATCTTACATACTTTTCTAAATCATTTTATCTTTTATATTAATATGTAAAAGAGCAACTTTTAAGCTGTAGTATTTCCCCTGTACAAAAATGTTTTTTAAACATTTGTTTAGACTATCACTATGTTATTACATAGTAATCAGTAAGACGTGTGACAAATAACTGGTGAAAAAATTAGAACTGTTCATTTAAATAAAGCTTAATTGTTCAGCAGCACTCGCATTCTTTGTCTTTCTTGTCAAAGATCAGTTTCTTTTTTAGTTCTTCTTTTACATTAGAATGGTACCGGTATATAGATAACTTTACAAAATTACCGGGGTACCGGTAAGTAGGATTTAAAGCTGTCTTTGTTCTTGTCAAAGATCAGTTTCTTTTTTAGTTCTTCTTTTACATTAGAATGGTACCGGTATATAGATAACTTTACAAAATTACCGGGGTACCGGTAAGTAGGATTTAAAGCTGTAACATGTGTTCCATTAACATGATAGCATCATGTTTGCATAACACAATTCCATTGAGTAATACTGGCAATCAAAAATAAGCTGGTGTTATTCATTATATTATTGTTGCTGAAACATAAAAAACATTCTTGATAATACATAATATATTTACATTATAGTAACAGATAAAATGTTTTTAATTTCAACTTAATATTTTAAAGTAATCTTATGTAAATAAAATATGTTGATTTGACAAGCTATAACTGTTTGAGGGAAAAAGGGAAAATATGTCAGTTTTATTTATTCGCATTGTGTGGGACGGATGTACACAATAAAATTAAGTAAGTTGAACAGCTTTTTTTTTCAGTGTGGAACACTCTGAATTTTTGATTAAAACACATGAATTCACTTTTTCACTGCAGCTCTCAAGTGAATCTCCTTCTCTCTGAAAACCTACAATGAATGACAAAATCACTGTTTTATTCCAGTTTACTTTGAATTAAGAGACACAAATCACTCAGAAATAGACTTCCTTTTAATTTGGGTTAATTCAGAATTGATCAACAGTATATTTTTTGTCATTTAATGATGATCTGTTATTTGCATGAGTTGTCACTCTTATACTGGTTTATTCTTAAGTACTTTAAATCTATGGCACAGTTCAGGGTAAACTCTTAAGTGAAACTTCTCTGCTTTGTCTGTGAGTTAGCCATAATATTCACTTTATCGGCGATTCCATCTGGCCGCTTCTCTAAACAGTTTTCCTGCCTGTCCTTCAGATTTTCCAACTCGAACTGCAAAGTCACTCCTTTATTTTCTTAAAACAGCCAATAAGCGGAGTGAATTGGGCTGGTCCAGCCCTACACATAAAACCCTTACTTCCCGTTTTTGCTTCAGTGCAAAGGGGGAACTGAACTAAGTTCTTCTCTAAAACTGGTTGAACGTTGTGGTCAATTGCCAATTAGACCTACGTTATCAGCCAGGGTTACAGCACAGCTTTGCTGTAACTCACTCATTTCTTTTCTGGAAAAATTTATTTTCTGAAAGTTTTATTTTGAAAACCAATCAGGATGTGGCCTTGTTTCTGCCGAGAAAGGCGCGCTTCACGTATCGTTGAATCAGAAAACACACGCTGAAGTCAACTGGACGTCTACTGGACCACACAATCCGTTAGTGTCCACGCTACTTCTCAACTCTTATCTCCAAGAGACGTGTTCGTCACCAGGTAAAGAGTCGTTGATTGTTTGCTGAGCGTGCGGGAAGCCCAGCTGGACTCGTTTGGAAAAAGTGTCACCCTGTCTCATTCAAAATAATTAACTTCTGTTAAACTTAAAATCAAAAAAGGCATTCAATACAGGATCAACTGGACTTTATTTCATCCAGTTGATCCTGTATTGAACGCCTTTTTTGATTTTATCATGTCCTGGACGACTGAGAATCGTCACCAGCATTCTGTTAAACTTCATCTTTCATTCCTTAAACTTCCTCCTTAAACTTATTTCTCCTAAGCTAGTAAAACTCTTAAGTAAATGTGCCAGCAGAAAAGTTAAACCTTAACTAGTCTGTTTGTTTCAATTCGAATCTTGTCTACCGTAGTTTATAGGAAATCTAAATCAGAGCTAATCTCGATACAAATGTTTGATGTACTTTTATGATTTTCTCAATAAAAGGTTCATCTCCTGGTGAATCAATATAAGTTGACGTTTCTCGTGAGATTACATTTTGTCTGGTCACATTTAATCAATTCAATCCAAAAAAGAGTGAACTCGTTAGAAATTTGGGTCAGATCAAATCTGTTCCAACTTTATTTGGAATATGGTAAAGTCAGTAAACTGACCAGAACCTAAACTCCTACAGCACATTAAATAATTAAAAAAACTATAAAAACAAAGTGCCTTAGTGCCAAGTCCAGTTACTTTAAAAAGGTATTTTTCAGCACAGAAAAAGCATAGAAAAGAAAATTCTCTTACAGTACTTTGATTGAATAACCAAGTCACACCCGTATGACATCATGTGACACCATGTGTCACATCCATCAGAAACAAGTGAAATCCATCAGAAACAAGTCACAACCATCAGAAACAAGTCAAATCCATCAGAAACAAGTCACACCCATCAGGAACAAGTCAAATCCATCAGGAACAAGTCACACCGATCAGAAACAAGTCAAATCCACCAGAAACAAGTCACACCCATCAGGAACAAGTCAAATCCATCAGGAACAAGTCACACCGATCAGAAACAAGTCAAATCCATCAGATACAGGTTGCTACCTTCAGAAACAAGTGTAATCCATCAGAATCATGTTGCAAACATCAGAAACAAGTGACATCCTTCAGAAAAAAATGTTGCAAGCATCATGTTTACAAAAACAGTGCCATAGTGTCCAGTCCAGGAACTTTAGAAAGGTAGAATCAGCCAGCACAGAAACAGCATAGAAAAGAAAATTCCCTTACTTTGATTGAAGTGGAGGTAGACAGTCTTATTGGCTGTTTCTGCTGTTCAAACCTGGATCAGATGGAACTGCTTATCCATTGAGCAATGGCAGCTGTTCAACCATGAATGAAGGGGGGGCATGTGAGTCCAGAAAGGCAGAGGTAAGATGTGAGTTCAGGTCAGGTGTCTGGTCCTGATGTGAGGATGCAGGAGGATGCAAGAGGATGTAGGAGTGGGCAGATGACTGGAGTCACTGTGATGTACAGTTGATGGATGCAGGACAGAGGTGAGGAGGGAGCACAGCAGGTCTCACTGTTACAAAGAACACAGACATGTGTAAGTTAACATTAATGAAACATATGAAACCACACAGACAAGATGTTGTATGTGCTTACAGTTATCCAAATGAAGCAGATTTAAGCTGGAGCATGTCAGAGCAGATCAGATGTGTTCAGGTGTCTCACATCAGTCAGTGTGATGTCATTGGATGCAGGAGAGGAGAGAGCGCAGCAAGCAGGGGTCTCACTGTTAGAAAGAAAACAGACATTTGTAAGTTAACATTAATGAAACATATGAAACCACACAGACAAGATGTTGTGTAGGCTTACAGTTATCCAAATGAAGCTGATTTCAGCTGTCAGATGTGTTCATGTGTTTGACAGCAGTCAGTGTGATGTCACTGGATGCAGGAGAGGAGGGAGTGCAGCAGGTGTCACTGTTAGAAAGAAAACAGACATTTGTAAGTTAACATTAATGAAACATATGAAACCCCACAGACAAGATGTTGTGTATGCTTACAGTTATCCAAATGAAGCTGATTTCAGCTGTCAGATGTGTTCATGTGTTTGACAGCAGTCAGTGTGATGTCACTGGATACAGGAGATGAGGGAGCGTAGCAGGTGTCACTGTTAGAAAGAAAACAGACATTTGTAAGTTAACATTAATGAAACATATGAAACCACACAGACAACAAGTTCTTGTGCTTACTGATAAATTAAACACAGACAAAAACAAGTTGTCCTTACTGTGATGTGTGTGTGCTGATGTTTGATGGACCAGGGAGGGGCCTTTCCACGATGCTTTGGAGGCTGTGGACATGACAAGACACAGGTGGATGATGAAATGCAGCAATTACATGAAACTAAACAGAAAAGCAAAATAAAATTTACATTTCATTACTGTACCTGGATGATGAAGCTGTGCAGGTTAGTGGGGAGATGAGCAGGTCAGTGAGGGAAGTAGGTGTTGCAGAGGCTGGCTGACTGGAGTGGAGTGGAGAGGAGGAGACGTCTGTGGACATGAACAGACAGGTGGGTTAACAGATGAAGTAACTGTACAGTACAGTAACATAAAACAAAACAGAAAATAAAAATAAAAATAACATTTCATTACCTTTGGGGAGGGGTGCAGAGGCTGGCTGACTGGAGAGGAGAGGAGGAGGAGGAGACGTCTGTAGACATGAACAGACAGGTGGGTTAACAGTAGTGCTTTAACAGAGTACCCGACTAATCGAGAGGTAGAGTCCTGAAACTTCTATCGAGGTCTTTTTGTCCCTCCCGAGTACTCGTAGTGACATCATCACGTCGCACTGACGTCAATACGTCACATGTCACATGATCCGCACCGAGCGCGGGGTAGTTTAATAGACGCTACAAAATGGATTCCTTTGTGCGCACGGATGTTATGGAGCAGGGCCAGCCTTGTCAAAAAGGTAAAACAGTTTATAATTTTATAAAATGCGCTACTCATTGAATCAACTTCCTATTGATTTTCGTTTCTCTGACCACCGTAGTTTGTGACAGGAGGGGGCAGTGTTGCATTGCAGGTCACATATAACACAGGGTTAAATCGACCAAACCACAAATCACAAACAAAAAGCAATAAATATTCATCTCTAAACCTATAAAAAACCTATAAACACAATAATCTCTAAAAGTAAACCTGATTGCACAGCACTGCAGGCGGAGATGCGGTGTGGTGAATGCCCCACTTGTTTTTAAGTTTCGTTTTTGACGTTACTTTCACTATGGCATTTTAATAATAATAATAATAATAACTAATAGTTTTGTTTTTCCTGTGACTTATCTGCAGTATGATAAACGATAGGAGCATAATAAATGCTCCCAATGTTTTGTTGGTCTTTTTTTGTGGTAAATAATGACGTTTTAATGCTTTTTTATTTATTTATTTATTTTGCATCTCAAGTTCATATGACGTCATCAACTACTCGAGTACTACTCAAGTTTAATTATGATAATGTCGAGTTTAAAAATTATGTACTACTCGTTCAACCCCTAGTTAACAGATGAAGTAACTGTACAGTACAGTAACATAACACAAAACAGAAAATCAAAATAAAAATAACATTTCATTACCTTTGGGGAGGGGTACAGGGGAGGGAGGGATGTTTACTGGGGAGAGGATGATGTGTCACTGTCCATGGACTCCTGGCTTGCTTGCTGCAGTAGAAGACTCCTGGCTTGCTACAGCAGAAGACTCCTGGCTTGTTGCAGAAGCGGTCGATGGCATTTCGTCTTCTGTTGCTCCAACAGATCCTGGAGGCGCTGCAGGGACCTTCTTCACAAAATGCAGCATGGTGCTTTGCACAGCCTCATGTTTTTTGTCCTCCAGGATCTGCCAGTAACAAGCCAGATTATCCAGGAGACCAGGACTGCTCTGGAGACCCTGGCGAACCGCTTTCCATCAGCGTCCTATGCCTCCAACTGGGTCAAGCCGTCCTGTATGGTCCGCAAAGCATTGGACAAGTGCTGCCTTGTGAAGACCTTGGCCGTAGGGCTTGGCCTGTCTTCATGCTCCTCCTCCTCCTCCTCCACGATGTGCTTCTCCAGCTCTATTAGATCCTCCGTTGACTATTCCTCTCCTTCTTCAGCTAGCAACTCCTAAATGTCGTCCTCCTCTATGTCTAACTGGATATCTCCATTATACTCTGGATCACACTGGCGACTGTGTCCTCGGACTCAGGTGAAGCCTGTACCAGCTGTGGACAGTTTTTTCCACACCCCACTCAGTGTGCTCTGCTTCACCTGAGCCCAGGAGTCACCAATGTGATACACAGCATCAAGGATGTTGTAGCTCTTCCAGAAGTCCTTGAGGGTGACTTTTGGGCCCTTCTCTGTTGTCTCCAAAGCATCCCGGATCACTCTCTGGAGGTAGTAGGCTTTGAAAGTGCTTATGACTCCCTGGTCCATGGGCTAAATGAGGGAGGTGGTGTTTGGGGGCATGTAGACCACCCTCACATTTTGGTTGAGGTCGGTCAGAGTTGCGGGGTGACCCGGAGCATTATCCAACACCAGCAGGATGTTGAAGGGAATGTTTTGGGCGGTGCAGAAGCGCTTCACGTCTTTAACAAAATGGTTGGTAAACCACTTCTCGAACACTGTAACCCAGGTTCCTGTTTGAGGTCCAATAAACTGACAGCGTCTTCTTATTAAAGGACAACACCCACCGTGACAGTAACAATTCACCATATTGGAGAATTACTGTAGTATTTTATGAATTTTATTTTCATTTTTGCATTTGGGCCAGGCGAGGGTTAAAAAAAAAAAAAAAAACAACCCACTCCCGAATGAATCCGGAAACCTGGCCGAAAAGTCCCGAAGGGTCATGCCTTTTGTTACATGATCTCCACCCAGAAGGCAGAAGGTAGGAGTGAGTTTCCATGGAGGTTTATGAGAGAGAGTGCGTTAAAACTGCATATTTCCTGCATATTTCCTTGTGCATTTGTGTGTGGACCAGCGCTCTGATTTTATTTATTATTTATTTTATAACACCGCTGCGGACCTGTTGCTGCTCTCATTCATTCTGCCCAGAGGAGCGAGCCGCGAGCCGCGCGTGTCTCTGGCTCCTCGTTCCTTTGAAGTTCCTCGTGCCGGTGTAATTTGCTCCCTCGAGTGTATGTATTTGCTCTCGTCAGCCTTGTTGCGGGAAGCAGTGAAGCACGCGCGCGGGCAGAGCTCAGCTGCGAGGCTGGGTGCCTTTCTGATCACGGGGGGGGGAGAGAATAAAAAGTCGATGCGGAAATGAATGAATTTGTCGCGATCAAACGAATAAAACTAGTATGTCTAAGTGGATGCTCGCTCAGAATATGAGTGAGCGACAGCAGGATTAATTAACACAGGCAGCTTTAGGGAATATTTAAAAATGCTTCCTTTTTCTTTCCCTCGCTCGCCTGTAACTCCAAGGCGTCACTTTGGTGACGTGAATGCCCAAGTGAATGCCCATATATGGAGAGGGGCAGATTTTCCCGGAGCTGCATGCTAAAATCTGCTATAAATCATGAAATAACACATTTAGTGTTATTTCTCCACAATATAAGTAAACGCTCCTGTATTATTTTTAAATAAACTAATAAATATTAATGGCGATGCAATTTGAAAACATGGTGGGTGTTGGGCTTTAACATTCCGGAAGGCCCTGGGGTTCTTGAACTGGTATACCAACAGCGGCTTTAACTGACAATCGCCCGCGGCATTCCCTCCCAACAGCAACGTGACGCGCTCTTTCTCCACTTTGTGCCCCGGTGCTGTTCTTTCATCCCTGCTGATGTAGGTGAGGTCGGGCAACCTCTTCCAAAACAGCCCAGTCTCATCAGCGTTGAACACCTGCTGCGCCGTGTATCCCCCCTCCCTTACGATCTGTGCCAAGGTGTCCGGGAACGCGCGTGCTGCCTCGACGTCCCCACTCGCTGCTTCTCCTTGTGAAAATACAGTAAACACACACATAATAATAATAATAATAATAATTAATTCAATTTATAACGCACTTTTCATTACTGAAAATCTCAAAGTGCTACACATATATTGAATGCTACACACATTCATAAACCGGTGGCGGCAGACTACCATGCAAGGTGCTTTCCAGTCCTACCGGGAGCAACTCAGGGTTAAGTGTCTTGCCCAAGGACACAACGACACATGGTGCGGGTCCCGGGAGTCGAACCGCCAACTTTCCGATCGGGAGACGACTGCCATTACCACTACACCACGGCCGCCCACATCACAAGCTTAACCACATGTTACACTGTTATATAGGTCATATCACACTGAAAAGGTCATGTCATACTGTTTTAAAGCCCATATCAAACTAAAAAGGCACATGTTAAACTGTTTTAAAGCTCATTTCACACTGAAAAGGTCATGTCACACTGTTTAAAGCTCATTTCACACTGAAAAGGTTTTGTCATGGTCATGTAAAAATATCAAAGGGCTTGTTACACTGTTACAAGGTCATATCACACTGAAAAGGTCTTAAAAAAGGTCATAAAAAGAGAAATGAACAGATAACAACATGTTTCACCTACCCTGGATCTTGATGTTATGGAAATTTGCCCTTTGTTTAAAGCGATTAAACCAACCACGTAACGCTGTGAAGTTGGTTCCGCTGCTGCTCTCCCCCATTGTTTGTTTCAAATCCTCATAGACCCGTCTTGCTTTTGCCTGGATAACTAACAGACTCAATGGGATGTGACGCTGAGCTTGATCTTTGATCCAAAGTACTAAAAGTCGTTCATGAACAGACAGGTGGGTTAACAGATGAAGTAACTGTACAGTACAGTAACCTAAAACAAAACAGAAAATAAAAATAACATTTCATTACCTAAAAGTTGCTCCATTTCGGTTATGATACCCGTGCGTTGCTTAGTTATCACGGTACTCTTCATGGGTGCTGATCCTCTGATATGATCCAAAATGCGCTGTTTATCCCCTTTAATTGTGCTCACGGTAGAACTCACCAAGTTGAGCGCTTTACAGATTTGACTCGTCGTTTCTCCGCTCTCAGCCTGTCTTATGATGTCCAGCTTTGTCTCCAAACTGATCGCCTTTCGCTTCTTTGGCTGTGCGCTCCCTCCAGTAGATGTGTTAGATCACTTCGGTGCCATTTTTTTATGCTAGTTAGCTTGATTGCTAATGAAATAGCTGCTAAACTTGCTACAAAAATCGCTAATGTTCTCTCGCTAATCTCCCGACTCAACCACGCTGCTGCATTTGTGCCGTTTGCTTAAGTAGGTACATGGATGAAATCACTCCACCTTTGTTTTTTTTTTTTTTGTTTTTT
>JBBPBX010068617.1:8470-19074 GCA_038048925.1 Garcialebias charrua
TTTAATATGCCAGTTGTCACAAACTACAAACAACCCTGAACTGGTTAAATACAAAACCACATGTTAGGGTTTGAAACTAGAATATGATGCTTCCATCACAAAATAAAATCACTGAATAGCTATTGTTGCCTGGACTTCAACACAAACTTCCCTGCAACACGCTTGCAGCAACTTCATTTTTTTCTCTTCCCTTGTTTCTTCACCTGGTTTGGGGGGCCCCAGCTCCATTTCTTCTACAGCCGTGACACAAAGAAGTGGAAAAATATAGTGTATTGCTGGTGAGGCTCTGGGTCTACTTTTCTTCATCCGCATTTTTATTTTGTCTTTTTTATTCTATTTTGTTTATAATTCAGGAGAGATGAGCCAAGAAAAGGTATTGATTTTACCTGTGACGTGAGCATATATCTGAGTGTGTTTCATTGATAAAACTTATTAAAGTGGTGTGAAATGAAAGCATATGTGTCTAATTATGTGATGAATGTTTCACGTTTAATAAACAAGCAATAATTATTGAATACAGTTTGTGAAAGTTTTAATCAAACAGAAGATGTTATGCATGCTTTTTCCTTTTTTTTCTTCTGTTGGACCTCAAGTTTTTTTCTGCATCAGCTGCACACTCGTTTGTCTTTGATTGCTGGTAAAAATCATATATTTTGTTCACATTATAAAGGAGAAAATCCCTATGTATGGGGCCACTAGTTTAAAAAGGTGCATCTTTCTTGGAACTATACGAGTTGTTTTCTTTTCTTCAATCTGTAATTTTTTTAAGATTTTTTTTCCCTTCCTTTTTGTTCTTTTTGAATGATCTTTGTAATAGGGAGCAGAAAAAAATCAGATTTATTCTTCTTTCTGCAACCCTTCATTTTACTTTTATACTGTACGGTCTCAAATATGAGATTGTTTTTTGTGTTGTATTTAAAATGAATAAATTTTAAAAAATTAATAGGGGGGTTTCAAACTGGCTTTAGCAAATCACCTTTTTTATTTTGAACATATTTTGTGATTTCATAAATATAAAAAATAAGACGAACGAAGGTCAAGTAAAAATCTAGGAACACTTAAGTTATCTTATTCTTGTGTTTGCAAATCTTTCACAGCATAATTACAGTGGATTTGGAGTGGGTTAATTATTTTTTTTATCAGCAAAGGTTGAAGAGCTAGAGCAGAAGTGTTGAAGCCTTTTGAGTTGGGCAACTTCTGGAAAATGGACAGTTCAGCCACTTGTTACTCTATACAGCTTAATCACGTGCTCACCTCCCCAACTCATCATTGTACCATCTAAAATCTGCAAAAGCAGAACAAAACTTACCTGCTGAAGGTTTAGGATGTCAGATGGCGTAAAACCTCTTTTCCACAAAAGCTAAATCCACCAACTCTTCATGTTCAAAGCAACAGACACACTTCACATGATGCAATCATTTTGCTCTTATTGTTCCAATCCTCACTTGCATTTGGCTGATTTTTGTTCAGTGAGAGATAACATTCAGGGAGTGGGGTAGTGTGTGTGTGTGTGTGTGTGTTTGCAGGAGATGGGAGTTAAAAAGGCAGCATCCCAACAGGGTTGGCTTCTCAACGTGCCTCCCTGTCTTTTGTTTGATATGATGCAACAGTGATGCAGGCCTGTCAGTGTGTGTTCGTGTTTGTGTGTCAGACAGTGAATCAGTGAGAAGTTGGGAGTCAGCGCTGATCTGAGCATGTTTGTAAAGCTTTTCTTCTTCTAAACTATAGAGGAAATTACAGCTTTTCTGTGGATGGGGGGGAAGGAAACGCCCCTCCCATCTCAAACTTGCCACCTCTTAACGTGTGTGCACACGCAGATAGATGGGTTTGCTCGTGTGCGTGTGTGTGAGTGACTGGCAGGGCTGCTATCTGCGCCATCAAACTGGATGCGTGTGTGTTAATAGAGAATGCCCCACGCCGCCACTGCCTTTGTTTGCTAAGAACATAAATATGCATGAAGCTTTTCTTTTGAGCATACGTGTGTATGTATGTGTGTGCATGAGGGGGTTTACTAATTACTAGATTTCTATCATGAATATGTATGACCGCATCTTTTATTATAGGATTGGCTTAAACAAGGTTGAGGGGTTGAGAAAGACATGGTTCTTCTGAAAAAATAAAAAAATAAAAAAAGAGGGTTTTGGTCTGAACCTTTAACTTCCAGCACCTTTTTTATTTATCAAAATATATTATTGTATATATTGCTTTTTCCTCTTTTGGTCTTCTGTAGGTTGGTAAAGGATCCGTTTTATTTGTCTTTGTTTCTATTTCAAGAGAGCCAACCACTCCTTATTTGTCTAATTTGCCTGATTTATCAGCGTTAGGTTAATTTTTTTGAAGTATTTAATAAATATCTGCAGTTAAAATCGTGTTAGCTTCTGCGCATTGTTTCGCTTAATTCCACTTTTTATGGTGTAGTAAAAACAGTTGTTGGACCATCTTTTCAGAAAGCTCTGCCTGTTTTGCCTGCTACTACTGGTAATTATTTTCATGAATCAAGGCTGGTGGTAAACTGCCTCCGATATTACAGTGACCAAGACATCCTCCTTTAATTATCAGTCAGCCTGATCATTGTGCTTTTCAAAGCATCACTGTGGTGTGAAGAAGTTATTTGGCAGAAACCCAAGCCTTTCGCTTTTGGCTAACTGTTCATGCAGCACGATTAATAGGCTAAAAAGCTCATTAATACATTTTTTATCAGCATAAACAAATCAAAAGGCATGGTTTTCTTTATGTTTTTGTGTGTTTATGGTTGTTTGTCTCTTAATGATGAACTGATGACTCATCTTAGATGTATCCTGTCAAGAAGTTGCCCTTACAACTGTGGATTTTTCCCTCAAAACCATTCAATGACCAGTTAATTCTTCATTTCGTCTTGGACACGAACGATCTGTTCGTAGAGTCTGACGGTTTCTTGACCCGTTCTGTTTTGGTTTTCCTGAAACAGAGACCACAGCCCACCAAATGCTGTTCTACAAGGTCTCGTGTGTTTGAGAAGGTTACCGATGTTCTGATTATTGCTTATCAGTCATCCAACTGGTGCAACTTGAACACAGATTACTGAACAAGTGACAATAACAGTGCACTAAGCCACATCGTGACACCCAACATGTTTATTGCTGCTGCACTATGTGGCCGTATCATTTATGTATGTCATGTACAGTATTTTATTATACCTTGTATTTCATGCCATTGATCATGTATATCACTACCTTACCATCATGATTCAATTCATCTTAATGTTACTCACTACCTGTGCAATAACCTGTCGCACAAATATCATGTTAATTTAAGCTGATATTAAATGGTAAATGAACTGTACTTATATATCTTATCAAGACACTCAAAGCACTTTACAATACAATCTGTGCCTTCATTTACACATTCATACAGCACTCTACTAGATCTCTATAAAGAATAATCAGAACTTTTATCACATTCATACACTGATGGGACACACATCAGAGGCAATGAGGGATTCAGCGTCTTGCCCAGGGACACTTCGGCACGTGACTGCTGGAATCGAATTCCCAACTCTTGCATTGGAGGACGACTGCTCTAACCAGTCAGCAACAGCCACCCCCTAATTGTTACGGTACTACCAGTGAAATACTTATTTATACTAATTCATCCTACTTGCACTGATACAGGTAGTCCCCGATTTACGAGCGAGATCCGTTACAACGAGGCGCTCGTAAACCGGAAATCTCGTAATTTGGAACGGCCGCCACGCTTCTCGTAAGTCCGGAAATTCGCTCGTAAATTGGAACGGTTTTGCTAGCGCGACTACAAACACTCGTTTTTCATCGAAAAACTGCTTATGAGTGCATAAAAATGATCGGAAACGTGTGTCCACATGTTTAGCTAACGAACTGTGGTGAAAAAACACAGGAAAACTCAGTATTTTTTGCGTTTTTTCCAATAATTCGCCAGCTCGTAAGTCTGGAACCTCGTAGATCAGAGCGCTCGTAAATCGGGGAATACCTGTATATTCTATGTCAGGGGTCTGCAACCTTTACGATCAAAAGAGCCATTTCTGCCCCTTTGTTCACTAAACTAAACATGTCCAGAGCCACTGCTACAACTGGGATCCTCAACTGGTGGCCCACGGACCACTTTAAGTTTGTTGGAGGGTACTTTTCTGGACACTAAGGGTGATTTTATAGAACTAAAAATATCTAATGACTTTTTACATTTATTTATATTTTTACACTCTGACAATATAAAAGACGAGATTCTTGTAAAGATGGGGGAAAAAATATATAGTTTTTGCCCAGTTTCTAAAAACTAAAACAATAAACTCTGCATTCCTATGTGATTTTTTTTAATTGTAAAAAAATTATGTAGCCTACTTTGAAGAAATAAAGCATGAAGTGAAAGTGAGTATGTCTTACTCCTTGTAATGTTTCTAGTATTCATATATTTTCTAAATAAATTACAGGAAAACTGCTAAAACTAGCCCTTGTAGTTGTTATATCAATAAAATTCAGTTTAATGTCAGTTTTGGTCAAAGCTTGAAAGAGCCTCTGCAGAGGGACCAAAGAGCCGCATGTGGCTCCAGAACCGCAGGTTGCAGACCCCCTGCTCTGTGTTGCTGTTTACTATATTTCTTTTGTACCTTGTAAATAGTATATTTATTTTTCACCGTTTGGTGCTTTATTTTGTATCCCTATTGCATGCTTTAGTATTATTTCTTTTTTTTAGCTTGTCGAATCAGTTCTTCTCATCCTGAACATTTAACCCGCATATAACAAATAAACAACTTAACACAACACTGAGTCTGGTTGTAGCTGATTTTGCCTATTTCTGTAAAACAAAGACCTCTAGTTGACAAATCTACTTTTGGACAAAGCTAAATTTTTGTCTTATGACAGTTTTATTTTTTATTCTACTCTAGTAATCCCCAATGAGGAAATTAATTATCTTAATGAAGTTTTCCCATTGCACATGTGAGCACACATGTTAAGCAGTGGGCTGCCATGCCTGGGGAGCAGCTGGGGGTGGGGGGATTTAGGGCCTTGCTCATGGGCCTAGAGTGGGGCAAATGAGAGTGAAGGCAGGTGTGGGTGCTTCACCTTTTCCACCCACATGTTGATGTTGTCGTCCCGGGAGTTGAACTGGGGAGTTGCCCGGCATCCCTCCGATCACAGGGCCACCCTCTCTAACCCCTGCGCCACCACTCCCCCTTTTAGACCAATTTTAGCCACGGTGAACAACACAAAACAGATCTGGACCATTTATAAAAATATATTTCTTCTTTTTTCTTGACCTGGTTTGTAGTTCTGTTCATGTTCAGCTCTGTTCAGTGTCAAAATGCAGCTCGTGCACTTTGAAGTCAAGTTGACAACGAGACAACTCTGTGACTTTTTTGGGAATAATTTTTTTGAATATGTTCAGATTTGGGCAGCACAGTGGCGCAGTTGGTAGAGCTGCTGCCTCTCAGCGAGAAGGTTACCCTGGTTCAAATCCCAGTCGGGGGCCTTTCAGGGTGGAGTTTGCATGTTCTCTGTGCATGGTTTTCTTTGGGTACTCCGGTTTTCTCCCACAGACCAAAAACATGCATGTTAGACTGATTGGTAACGTGAGAGAGTGAATGGCTGTTTGTCTCGTTCGTCTCTATTTATTTATTTTTATTTACCCTTTATTTATGCAGGTAGTCTCATTGAGCCACGAGAACTTCAAGAGAGACCTGTTCTGGGAGCAGATGGTGGAGGTTAAGGGCCTTGCTCAGGGGCCCAGAGTGGGGTGAATGAGAGTGGAGGCAGGTGTGGGTGTTTCACCTTTTCCACCCACATTTTGATGTTGTCGGTACCGGGGCTTGAACCAGCGATCTTTCGATCACAGACCCACCGTCTCTAACCTCTGCTCCACCACTTCCTGTCCCTGTGACAGGGCTGGAGACCTGTCCAGGGTGTACCCTGCACCTCGCACAGTGACTGCTGGACATGGGCACCAGCGACCCCCTTGACCCGAAAAGGAAGAGATGGGTAAAGATGATGGATGGATGGGTGGATGGATGGATGGATATGGATGGATGGATGTTCAGAGTTCAAACAACCAGGCTCTCTCCCTCAAGCAAAAAAACTGAGAAACTTTTGTGAATGTCATGAGGCGTTCCCGGAGACTCCCTTGCAAATGTTTGCCAACTAGTCGAAGCCCAGTGAGATACTGAGTTAGATTCTGTGGCCCAGCGAAAACCACTGGCGAGTCTTTAAAGGGTCCAACAAGCTCCTCACTAACAACAGAAATAAAAGTATCTCATTAATGAATAAAACTTGAAACAGTGAGTTTTAAGATTGTGTTCAGGACTTTCAGTCACTTTTCTTATAGGAGAATCAGTGAGAGTCATATACTGTTTCAAATACATTTATATACAGTAACAATAATTTAGGACTAAAATGAGGCGTGTAGAGCAGGTGTGTCAAACCCAATTACAAAAGAGGGCCAAAATTAAAACCTTTTTTCACACTAAGGGCCGGTTTAAGAATCTACATTCACTCAAGTTCAATACCAAACATCTTTTCTTGATTGCAGGTTCTTCAACAAGAGTTTGATTGGTCTCATTTGACATTCTCTGTTGCACTTTTGACATCATAATCAAAGATTACTGATATTTTTTTAAGTGATAAAAAGTATTTTACATAAAAAAATAAAATAAAAACATCTTGGGTACCAGATAAGATGCCAAGGAGGGCCACATTTGGCCCCCGGGCCTTGAGTTTGACACATATGGTGTAGAGGATTGTGCCACTTCTCCACTGAATCTACCGTCCTCTGTACTTTTCTTCTCAGTGCTCCCCCCCCACCCACACCCAACACTCAAAGCAACCCAATTTAAGCTTACAATCATACGATGTGACATGTATACAAAATACCAGGCATTAGGCATTTTTCCGTCTTGTACTGTTTTTCCACATGGACAAACCCAATTACAATAGTTGGAACTTGCTCTATACTGTATTAAAGGAATAGGACAAGAGATGTGAAAAATGTACTCGGAGCTAACAGTAGGTGGGGGGAAAGGATCAACCTGAAAACTGATGTACAGTTAAAGGTCCACTGACATGATGTTTAACTATGCATAAAATTGCTCAACGTATATATGTTGTATCATTCAACTATGTTCGTTTGTACAAGCAAAATGACAAATCAATTTAATTTTGATTTAAAAGGGATTTTAAACTTTGCGCCGTGTTTATTCACGGGAAATCCAATTATACACGAATGCAACATCTATGACGTAGTATTAGGCAGAGGGCTCTGGGATTAGGTACGTCTCTTGAACACCCCTTTTACATATTAATGGCGGACAATTTAAAACGAGACGAATTTAGCAATCTAAGTGAAGATTTGAGCTATTTTGTCTTCAGTTTGGGAAGCCGGAAATAGTTCGGGTGATGGAACAAGAAGCAGCAGGATCTAATTTAGGTCTGATGCCTCCTACCCACCGCACAACTGCAAACGCTCCTGCCGTCCCCTTTTTGCCGCTGGTCACGGTCCCACTGAACACCGTCTGATGACGTACACTAGGGGGTAGCAGAGGGAGGGGTCTCTGGCTTGTTTTCCGGGTTCAGTTGTTGTTTTAACTGCACCTCCGACGGTCTTCGATGAGATTAAAACTTTTTTTTATGTTTGGGGTGATCTACACTGGAGAGGACAGCAGCCTGTCAGCAGCAACTGTAAAAATGCCACGTTTCTTACCGGAGTTTGGTTCCAATTCCTGGAGGCTGGATCCGGTGAGTTTAAAAAGTCCGAAAAAAGTCCCGTTGTGGTTGTGTAATCAGATAGCGAGGCTCTCCCGACTGTTTGCCGGATGCGTCGAGCCGCCAGAGATCAACATTTGGGACGTCTGCGGCTCGACGGCGACGCGCGCGTGCGTGTGCAGGCTGCCGTCGCGCCGCTTCGATCACTCGAATCTCGCCGCTTCCTTGTTCGCCGTGACTCCACGCGTCTCCTCCATAGACTTTGAATGTAAACCGGTGTTATCCGGCCGCTTCGGCCGCTCGACAAAGGGGGCAGTGGGTAGGAGGCATGATGCTGTATCAGACTTACCTTCATGTGGAGCGAGTGGTGCAGCTTTGTTTTGTCCATTCTTGACAAAGTATTTCATCTTTTGGGAAAGTGAAAAGGCTCACTTGTTCACTGGTGATATTAGAACACCCAAGTGCGACACAACGTAACGGCATTTTTCAAGTAAAAAAAAAAGGCGATCTGCAGACAGACGCAGACTGACAAGCCTAATACTATGTCACAGATGTTGCATTCGCGTGTAATCGGATTTCCCGTGAATAAACACGGCGAAAAGTTTAAAGCCCCTTTTAAATCAAAATTAAATGGATTTATCATTTTGCTTGTACAAACAAACATAGTTGAATGATACAACATATATACGTTGAGCAATTTTATGCATAGTTTAAACATTATGTCAGTGGACCTTTAAAGTGTAGCTCACCCCACCGTCCAGAGATAGCCCCGCCCCAGCCCAGGATTTGAAAAAATGCAGAAAAATGGGCGTGTCAACAGACCGCCTAAAGGAGGGGGCGGCGGGTGGTGGGTGAGCGAAGAGGTGTGGCCAGGACGAGAGACTGTCATTGTTTCTGAATGTTAAAATTACATTAGTAATACACCACGTAAAACAAGCAACACAAAGTATTATTATGTAGATGTATGTATCTATTCTCACCCCGATCTATCCGAAACAAAAGGCTTAAAAATGTTTTTTTTTTTAAATATGCCGTGACCGGGATCAGAACCCCAGTCCTTTGGGTGCCAAACCAGTTCCTTACCTCTCGACCAACCTGGCAGTCATGCAAAAGCAGTCCTTCATAGTATAAGAAACAAATACAACCACCTACTTTTGGAACGCTGGAGTTTTGATTAGATTTTGATGAAGTGAAAAGTATTCTTAAAATAAATAAGTTGCTAATCTGAAAAGTATATTGATCAGTGGTGCTTGTAAGTACAGACTGTCGCACCGCGAGAGTGTGTGTGTGCGAGCGGACAGAAAGGAGGAAGACAGAGACGATCTCTGCAAGGGGAGTGGCTATGGTTGAACCTCTTTTATACTCAGGTGAAGACGATGTGACGACACAACTGAGCATTTGAACTAATAGTAAAATTAACGTGTAATTCACCAGTTCAACCCATAGGACTACCGTAAACACGTTTTTAGACCAAATATTGCCGATTTAAACAAATACGAACAATTACATGAAAATTAACACAGACATAGTGCTATGAAACCTTTTGAACACACTCTAGGGAGTTTATCAGCTAAAAAAAGTTAAATTTGCATTTAGTTCCTCTTTAAGTGTTTCTTTCACATCTGGTTGTCACTGTGGATATTTTTCAAATTACGTACTGTTAATGTTTCACAAATGTTTAGCAGTCTCCCTAACGGTGAAACAACCAATAAATGTCCAATATTTGCAGCTGCTCCTTTTGTCCAAATTTTTTGCTCCTTTTTGTTGGGGGGGGGTACAATGTTTAACTCACCCCATCCACTGAATAAGAGCACAATCCAAAGACTTGTCAAGCTGCTTTCTGTCCTTTCCTTTCCGCCCTGCCCCCCTTCCACTACTGTACCTTTGATAATAGTCTGGCAATCTGAGCGGAGCGAGGAAAATAAAGAAGCAGGACAGGTTTTAAAAGAAGAGAGAATGTCAACTGTCACTCCGACTGCTCGGTTCGAATCAGCGCAAGCCATCAACCTTCTCCCCTTAGAAAGAGGGAGAAAGAGGAAGGGAACGTGAGCAAGGAGGTGGCGTGTATTTAACCAAACTGTGAAAGCCGAAGCTGGGGAGGAGAAAAACGAAAAGGGCAGCACGAGAGCACGCTTGGTAAAGAGGGTGGTCAGTCTGAGTTTGAAGGGCTCGATTTGTCTTTTTTTATTCCAAAGCTGCTCTCAGCATCTCTCCATCTCCTGTAGGGGCTTGGTGGAGGTGGATTGTTCAAGGGGGAGGGGCTCTTTTTTTTTGTTTGCATGAGAACAGGTACAGATGTGAGTCAGAGACGAGGAAAAGGTGAAGTCCGGGCCCCGGTGGTGTTTGCGAGCGTTGACACAGACATCACAAGTCCCCAGTGGGAGAGGGCAGCGGGGCATTGAGCGGCAGAGAAAGAGAGGTTGAAGAGGAGAGCAGAGGAGAAGGAGAGGAGGAGAGGCGGCAATGTTTGAAGAGAGCTGTTGAGATAAATCAGTGTGTTTACGTTCTGGAGGAACAAAGTGTTCCGTTGGCAGAAGAGCACTCGACTGTCTGTTTCCCCCCCGGACTGTTTTTACTGGACTCTGTTTGTGTGTGTGTGTGTGTGTGTGTGTGTGTTGCGTGCGTGTGTGTGTGTGTGTGTGTGAGAGAGTGAGGGGGGTGGGGGGTAACAAGGCCAGCTCTTGTCACTAAAGTCCAAGTATTATACAGTACAAGTATTAGACAAGTATTATAAAAGGGGATTTGGGGGACAGTAAGATGAGTACATTAATATTAAGATTCAGCGAGAGTGAACATAGAAAAGATAACTACGACTTCTGACTACAGACACTATAAACCAGTGGTTCTCAAACTGGGGTCCCTGGACCCCCGGGGGTCCACGAGCCAGTGCTTGGGAGTCTG
>JBBPBX010068618.1:0-19074 GCA_038048925.1 Garcialebias charrua
TCAATATATTCAAAACAGTGCAGCAAGGATTTTATTGAGAGTTCGTAAATTTGAACATATTACACCCATTCTCCATAACCTCCATTGGCTTCCTGTCACCTACAGAATTCAGTACAAAACTGCTCTCATTACACATCAATGCTTACACGGAACTTCACCTGACTATCTAAAGGACATTCTTGCACCATATTCATCCACCCGGTCTCTACGATCACAGAACAGTAATCTACTTCACATTCCACGAACCAAATTAAGGACCATGGGAGACAGGGCATTCTGTGTGGCTGCCCCCCGCCTATGGAACTCCCTCCCTGACTGCCTGAGAGCTCCACAGTCACTGGTTGACTTTAAAAGCGGTTTAAAGACTTTTCTTTTTAAGCAAGCCTATTCTGCCTCCGCATGATTTTATCTTTGATCTTGGTTGATAGTATTATTGATTTTACTTGATTTTATCACTTGTTTTATTTATTTATTTTATTTTTTTTAAGCAGGCCTATTCTGCCTCCACATGATTCTGTCTTTAATCTTAGTTGATACCATTATTGATTTTATTTGATTTTATCACTTGTTTTATTGTTGAAGCACTTTGAGATTTTTATTAATGAAAAGTGCGGTATAAATTGAATTTATTATTATTATTATGAATCAAATCTAATAAAATTAATGAGGGTCCATTTAGCTGCAATGGAAGGGTGAATGTTCCTCATAAAGAATCATTAAATGTTCTGACCTACAGTTTTTTCTGTTATCATTTTACTAAAGTACTGAAATAGTCAATTGTTAAATGGCTGGATTTTTTTTTTTATACGTGTTTGCTGTAAAACCGTTTACATTAAATTATGTGTATTTTTGGAGCTGTAATCAAAGAATGAACTGAAGTAAGGGAGCTGTTTTAATGAATTGTATACTTTCTCGACTTGTCTGCCTTGAAACTTTCATATATGAATTCTGGTGCCATATATCATTTGGAAATAAAAGTACTTTTGAGGTAATATGATTGTTTTTAATCCAGTTTTTATATGGTGGATTTTAAAGTAAAAAAAAAAAAAACTTTTTTTTAAAGGAAAACATGGTGGTAAAATAAACCCTTGTGTTGGGTTTCAACTCAATTTCAGGTAAGTTTAACTTTGAACAAAGGTCAATTTAACCCAATCATTGGGTAGTTGCCCTAATCCAGCTTGCTGGGTCAAACCATCAACCCACCCCTGTTGAGTTAAAACAACCCAGCGTTGGCTCGGTCCAAGTTTGACCCAGCACTGTGTTACATACTATTGGGTTGTTAACCCAGCAGTTTTTAGAGTGATATCCACCTCTTTCCCCAAAAGCTCATGTAGGCCACCATGACAGTCCTGTACCGCCCCCTCCCGGTAGTAAACTTCCGGCGGAAGTCCTGTAGCGTGTGTTTTGGTGTGAAATACATGCCGTGACAACAGTTAATTTCGTCTCGTTTTTTAATTTTTTTGGGTTGTTTTTAGCTGGGTTAGAGGGTGTTACAGCCCGTTATACGTTTGAGCAATGCGCGGTTGTAAACGTGAAGGATCTATGTCCATCGGAGGAGCTGACAGCTGCTCCTTCCTCTGTCTGAGTCATGCTCTGAGCTGCTGTCGAAGACGTTGCGCTCCGATCAACTTTAGTTTGGTAAACAAAATATTCTATATAAATCATTTTGTGAAACCATGTCAGAACAATATCAGAGTATAACCGTCTGTTTAGTAGCTGTTTTTTTATTTTTCTTCTTCATGATTTGGCATCTACTGCTGTGGTTAGCTTAGCATCTCGCTACTTTACATGCTAATTTCCAGACGTAACACTCACAACAAAGTGCTGGTTCTTGTTGAGCCTGGACTTTTTTTGGCTGTGTGTTATTTTAGTTAAACTGTTATTTAGCTGGAAGAAAGTTCATACTCAATAATCCAGGTATCAAATCTGATAAGTCTCAATCTGGTCATCTGGACAGTTTCTTTTAGTCGAAACGTTTCACCCTCAGTCCAGAGGGCTTCCTCAGTCAGAGTTCCAGCACACTGATCTTCCCCCACCAAGCTGTAAACAACTTATGTGGACCAACCAGTTTGCTGGAGCCAAGATGGTTTCTGGGGGCCGTCCTGTCCCTCGTCGACTCCTCCCAGGCAGTTATTTAGCTGGTTAGATATGATTGAGACAGTTTACACATCTTTTTTCCAAGACAGACCGGGTCAACAATGACACAGGCCTCAAAACCTGACCCGTCATTAAACCAGAGTTATTAAAGCACATTTAAAATAATGATGTGAATTAAAGAGGAGAAAAATGCACATGAAGCTACATTTGTACTAAAATGTGAGTAAATAAAGCATTTACTTAACAAATCTGTCATTAAATAATATAACTATATTATTTATATTTATTTATATTATTTAATGACAGATCTGTTAAGTAAATGCTTTATTTACTCACATTTTAGTACAAATACTGTACTGTACACACTGTCTACGACAAGACAAGTTTTCTTTTTCTACTTTACAGAAGGGTGAAGTGACGAGATCCATCCAGAGATAAGATCGTACACCTTGGTCCAGTCTCAGATCCTAGACCTGGGTCCAGTCTCAGATCTACACCTTGGATTCCTGAGGAGTTGGCTGCAATCGGACGGTTCCACATGAACAGGGATCTGTTGCAGTTTGCTGGTCTCCATCATTGCTTGTTAGTGTTTTTGATCTGAGCCAATTCATTTTCATTAAGACAAAACCACCTACAGTTCTCATATTGTACAGTATTCAGTTTCAACTGTTTTAAATGTATAATTATAGCTTTTATTCTGAACTTTGTCAGTCTCCTGGATGATGAAAACTTATAAGCAAAATGAATGTTTTTATGTTTTGCACATGTGAATAAAAACACTGGCCTAAGAACAATCAAGACTTTTAGTTTTTATTTATGTGTATTAGAATGAGTAGTACGGGTTACATCACAATGAAACTTCACATTATTAGACATTGAACAGTGTATTTTAATTATTGAAATAACAACAAAATGAACAAATGTAATTGAACAGCAGATTTATTTATAGAAGATTTTATTTTAACTCATTTGCAAAGGTGGGCATATGAACGCTAGAGAGCGCTAAAGCGCTAATCCGCTTACAGTGGACCTAAACTTTTTGTCAGCGTTTTTGTGGTTTGACTAACTTTTATAATTCATAAGCGGATTTGTGCTATTTTTATTTAAAATGCAGTACCGCTAATAACTAATTATCTATCAGTAAAAACCAATAAACTTATTTACATGCTCTTATGCTGGCTCCGTATACGGCTGCTTGTTTTGTTACCTTTTTCCCCCTTGGTGAGGGAGCAGTCGAGCAGAGAGGAGGGAGGGTTGGAGGGGGAGGGAGCAGAGCGAGAACAGACTCGGATCTACCATGTAGGCAAATGATGCCGTTGCTTGGGGATCCCAATCAGCAGGGGCCCCGGCCCGGCCAGTCACCTGCATCCCTAACATTGATCCTGCTTGTTAATGTACATTTAACATAAAAATAATTATAGTTACGATGAAACACGATCATTAAAATGCAATACAAAAACCGGTCGATTTCTGTATCCCCCTGCTGAAAATGGACTATTCCATCTTGACATCTTCCGGGTCAGAGGTGAACTTGGATGCTAACATTGTGGCTAGCTGTTTGTGCTCTGTGTCTTCATAAATCCGCAGAGAACCCCGCTGTTTCAAGCCAAATTAATGCGGCCGGAGGATTTTATTGTGTGTTCTGTGTCCACCACGCGACAGTGAGTTTGTTTTATGTATTTGGGTTCGTTTTATGTAGAAATGCCGTGGCGACACGCCCGTGTATTTGAGATTTAAAAATGGTAAAAGATCATTCTCATTTGTTAATTTCCTGGCCGAATAGAATATATGTACGTAAAGTATTAAATAAATCCTTTGATTTTTGTAATTTCATCCTTTTAGGATCATTTTAGTTACTTTTCATTAAATCTGTTGACTGCCTATAGAAATTTTGATAACAGTTTAGTCCTGTGTATAAAGTAATGCTAATTTTTGTTTTGTTTATGACCTTGTTTAGGTCAGGGTTTTTTTCACCCCCTGTTCCCACCCAGGATGGCATTGGCAAGCTACCGGACCACCACAGCTGTGCGGTAGGACTTAAATTGCACCAAACTATTTGTTTTTTTCTGGACATATTACCCTGGATCATGAACTACAAACTACCAGATTATTGATTGATGGACCTTTAATCATCCGGGATTCAAGAACTGATTTAAAATAGAAAAAAAAAGAACTCTTGGGTGTAATCAGGGTCTGTTTTGTTGTGTGTATTTTTGTCTATTGGTTATACTCAAAGAAAATGATTATTATTACAAACAATATTATTATAAATACCTTCCTGTCTATTGGTTATACTCAAAGAAAATGATTATTATTACAAACAATATTATTATAAATACCTTCCTGTCTATTGGTTATACTCAAAGAAAATGATTATTATTACAAACAATATTATTATAAATACCTTCCTAAGTCTATAGTACAATACAAACAACTTAAAACTTGCTTCTTGTCTGATGGTGTTTTATTTTAGAATTAGCGGTTTAGAATTAGCTTCCCCTAATTTTCATAAGACATTAGTGTGGACCTAAATAAATTAATCAGTGCTTTAGAAATAGCGGAACTAATTTTTTGATTAGCATTGCCCACCACTACTCATTTGTTTCTGTGTATGACTGCACAAAACTTCTGGACCAAGTGGAGTTTCCATCCATCTCCCGGGAGTCTGCTGGTGATAGAAGATTCTACGACTTAACACAGAAATTTTTAGATATGGAGTAAATAATTTCTATGTTTCTCTTTTGTATATATACTGTACACCATGAATGTTTTTGTTGAAAAGCTTATGTAATAGTGTATGTAGGATGTAATCAAATGACTTCTTTTTTTGTTTTATTCAACCACAATTTAACAGGTAGGTTCTTCTTTAAATGGCAACACATGATTTTCTCAAAACAACAATGTACATATTTCATATTATCTTGTCTTTGAAGATTGCAGAAAATATAGAACTACTTTCTCATCAACTTGTTAATTAAACAGCATGTGTTTCAACTTTGTACATTTTACTTGTGACATTTTCAACAAATTTTCTATTACCGGTAAATGTTTGCTTTCATTCACAGCACAGACTTGAACTCTAACTTTATTAATGTCTGGCTGTGATCTAAATATTCTGATATCCAGATAAGTGAAGTGTGTCCAGTCAGTGAGCAGTGAGATAAGACGTTAACTGTGCCTCACCTGTCACTGCTCAGTGACAAGTGAGGCACAGTTAACGTCTTATCTTCGCAGCTTTTTAAAACATCCTTGGAATGTATCCACCTTTGATGTGCTGCCATTTACGTCAGGTAAAGGTAATTATGTGTAAAAAAAAAAAAGAATTAAATCGCTAGCTACAAACGTAAACAACAGCGCGGGACCGCGGGCGGAAGTACACTCCCGGCTTCCGCTATGAATTATGAGTAGTGGCGCAAAATCAAAAATAAGGTGGATACATTGGCAGGTCTTAAAAATGTGCCAGATCATCTTAGTTGAACATACTGCTTGGTTTGATAACCTTACTCACCATTTCCAATTTCATATTGTGGCAAAATTATCTAGTGCTTTCTTTTTCATGTTTATCGTAATATACTGTATTGTCTCTGGTTTTCCTATGAAATAGCAAATTACATCATTTAAAGCCATTGTCCTGCCAATGTTTAATGTTCTGCCTTACTTTACTTTTAACAGCAACTACTTTTTGTTTCCTTACATTACCAAAACCTCTTTACTTGAGACATTTTATGTATCCTTGCATACTATGAAAGTTTTATGACTTTAGAAAGTGGCAGCTCAGCTAAAATGTATTTACAGGGGGTCTGGTCCAATGTGACTTGGTGGACAAGCCCCCTAGTGTTCTTTTTTCCCTAGTTTTTAGCACATCTTATTTTCAGTTGTTTTGGTGTTTTTGGTATTTGAAGCATGTTTTTTTATTGTGTTTCTTCATCTATTTTCTGCGATTTAAGATTTTTTTCTGTTGCATTTGTTTTTTGTTTAGGAGTTATGATTATTCATGTGTTTGCAGCACGTTTTAACTGTTTGCTGTGCATTTAGCTGTGTGTAGCTTGTTTGCACTTGTCGTCCACCGTTGAGACGGGACTCGTGTTGTTTTCGTTAACGTAACGCTGACGAAAATTTTTCGTCAACGCCCCCTTTTTTCATGACAATAATGAGAAGGTAACGAAATAAACATTGCTCTTTAATGACTAAAACATGACGAAATATGTGTGAGTTTTCGTTGACAAGACTGAACGAAAATGTTAGTCGGTGGTACGTCAATAATTTATATTTCTGCCCATAATTATATTCTGTGTCGGAAAGTCAGCTGTTTGGTCACGCCCACCACCACCGCGGTGCTGATGCACCACGCGCTCACCTGTGACTTCCTTTCAAACTGGACCATGGAAGATGCTGCACGTTGCACGAAGGGGCTCGGTGGCCGCAAACCCAGAAAGGATTTATGGACTTATTTTGTATTTAACCCAACTGAAAGAAGAACAGAATGTGTCGAGGGAGACAGAGGTAAATGTGGATTAAAACTTGGTGGAAAAAACAACCACGAATCTGAAGCGACACCTGAAGGCTCAGCACCCAGATATTTTTTCAAAGGTAAGTTAGTTACAACTACTATTTTTGTAATATACATACAATGTTACTTGACAAACCAAACGGGTTGTGACACAATTCACAACTCCAGTCAGTTTCGTGTTTTTTTTAAATTGTTTTTTGAAATATAAATCCTGTCGGGTCTGCAGGACTCCGTGTTCTGGTCTACTACTGGACCGGAGGTCCGGTCTGCAGGACTCCGTGTTCTTGGTCACTGCGGAACTCACTTTGTTTGCGCACGTGGATGCTAACTTTGTGCTATTAGCTTGTTTGTGCTAATCTAACGTCGGCTATTGTTACGTGTAAAACATGCAGGGATGTGTGGCTGATAGGCTGAGTGAGTGACTGAATATCAAACCTGTTGCTGCCTGTTACCCCATGTGTCTGTTGGGTCTGCTTTGCATCCTACATTTTCCTGATGAATGTTTACAGTAAAAGTGTTTGGGACCAAAAAAAAATACTTAATTTTAAATAAATACATTGAATCAAAAAATTTCAAAAGAGAAAATATACATTTTCTTAGATTGAGTGTTTATTGGTAGAAGAACAAAGTAATGTATTTATAAAAAAAGCTGTTTTCAATCTAATGAAAAGAAAAAAACAATATAAATAATACTAAAGTCATTCTGTTTTCTTAACATGGTATTTATTTAGTAAGATATGTTGACACAAATCATCATGCATAATATATGTACGGTCGGTACATATAGACAGAATTTTTTTTAAAGATATACTGTACTGAAGGATATTGTGCTTATACACTTTTATACTGATTGAAACGATTTCACAAGTGCTTTATAATCAATGGTATAATCACAACTGTTTTTATGTGCTATATATTCAAGTGTTTATGCAATCATGTTTTACGTGGGCAGCACGTTGGCACAACTGGTAGAGCTGCTGCCTCTCAGCGAGAAGGTTGCCGGTTCAAATCCCGGTCCGGGGCCTTTCTGGGTGGAGTTTGCATGTTCTCCCCGTGCATGCGTGGGTTTCCTCCGGGTACTCCGGTTTCCTCCCACAGACCAAAAAACATGCTTGTTAGGCTGATTGGTGACTCTAAATTGACCCTAGGTGTGAGTGTGAGAGTGGATGGTTGTTTGGTGTGAGTGAGACAGGTCCCTCTTGTAAATGAGTCCCCGTGACTCAACGAGGCTAGCCTGTATAAATAAAGGTTGAATGAATGAATGAACGTGCTTACGATAACTTAGACAACAATATATATATATATATATACCACTATGCAAAAACTCAGGACAGTGTTACAGTTTTACTATTTTATGCTTATGTCTATTATTATATGTTTCAGTGTTTCAATATTTAGATGTTTACTGTTGCACCGAGGGACTGAGAGAAACGCAATTTCGGTCCTGTGTATGTCCTGTACATATTGCAGTTCTGACAATAAAGTTGACTTTGATACTGTATATATTATCACACACAAGTAGACTTAGTGAAACTTGGAGAATGCAGGCCAACATATGTCTGGGCATGTAACAGCCCTTTGTCCCAAGCTCTGGGCAGGTAGAAATCCCTGGAGGATGAGCAGATGCACAAAGTTACACAAACTCACAAACATAACTAAATATACACGTTATATGTAAAGCACACACATAGTGATAATCCACTAGTGCAACTACACATAAATCCATAGTACAAACGTACACAGGCACATTCTAACTAGTCTAAACTTTTCTAACTGAGTTAACTTAAAGAGTCACGCACACACAGAGAGCCACAAAACATCAGATCTTCAGGAGACAGCCATGGGGCATACATTTTATTTTATTTTTATAGAGAGAAAGAAAAGAGAAAGTAAAACAACAAAACAACAATTATCCACAAAAAGAGCACAAGGCAAACACACCCAACCTCCGTTCACAATCCTGCAAAGCACATGACAGAACACAGCAACGAAACATACATGCATAAAGACTAATAATATTCATGACCTTGCAGTAGATTTCTATAAATACACATACCCATACCTACAAATATATATACAGTATACATACATATACATTTATATTCATTCATATACCCATCTACATATCTGCATATATCTACATATACATCCCTGCATCCATTTGTATGTGGTTGTGAGTATGCATAAGTGAATAAGGTTCCTCCAATAGAACATTTAGTAGTGACTGTGAAGCATCAGAGATCCGTCCCCCCAAAGCCCGAGGCAGACGAAGGGGCGATCAAAGCCCACGACCCTAGGAAGGACCCCGAGCCCAGAGGCATACATATCTGATTGCCAAGGCAACCCAGGCTTATCAGTGGCTGACCAATCAGGGGCCAGAAGAAGCAGTAGAACATCTCCATAATAATGCAGGGCACCTAGATGATTATCTTCTAATTATCTTCTCACAGTGTAGCTACAAGCTAAAAGAGACAAAACCATACCATTCTGTACCATTTTATTTATAGAGCACTTAAAACAGCAACAAGGCCAACCAAAGTGCTGTACAAACAAACACACAACAGGCAACACATATGCAACATACAAATTGAAGTAAAATCAGAATGTAGACATAAAAACGTTGCAGAAAATAAATATAACGACTAACCTGTGTGAAACAAACGGGTTCAAACACAGATCAAACAGTATGTTATGCTAAAAGTGGCATAAGAAGACAGAAGTAGAGATGTGCTGCAGTGTATTCATTAGAGAACAAGGGTTTGAAGGAATTAAAAAGACAATGTATTTTCATGGGAATTTCATTTAAAAATAAAAATATATAAAAATTACAAAACTAAAAGCCACGTTGTTCCTTAACAGGCTGAATCTTTTAATTTATAAGTGGTAAAAATATCACAAAGTTTTGTGAGAGGCTAGCCTGTATAAATAAAGGTTGAATGAATGAAAAAGATTCTGCTCTCATTTTACTTCCAACAACAAGCCCATTTCTTCCAGTGAAGAGACATCTTACAGAATTTCAGAGCAAATTAGCATTTTGGGGGAAGGATGTGTGAGCACAAACAAAGAGCTCGAGTCGGGCCCCTAGGTTTTTTTTCTTGTATCAACATTGTTCACATTCACAATAGCATTTACATGGGATAGGGGGGGGGGGCACACAAAATGGGATTTTAAGTTACCGTACTCAAATTAATTTGTAAAGACTAATATGTTTTTTTTTAAAGACTAAAACTAGACTTAAAATGTTTAAGTTTTTGTCGATTAAAACTGGACTAAAACCATTAAAAATAGAAATGACGAAAACTGACTAAAACTAAGAAGTATTTTAGTCTAAAAGACTATGACTAAAACTAAAATCAAAATGGCTGTCAAAAACAACACTGGACTCCTCAGTGACTAACCATGAAAGATGTACCTCTTCTGGTGTAAGTTGAACTAGATTTTTACAGAAGCTCTCATACTAAAAATCAAAGCACCACCTAGTGGTCAAATATAAAAATCAAACGTTTGGTAATAAAGGTACAAAGAAAAAACATTACTGAAAGGAATGCATTATTTTATACGAGATTAAAAAAAGACAAAACAAAGGTTATTATTTAGTTAAACTGCTTTTCTCTGATGTGGATCCCCATGTGTTTGTTTAAATTTGACTTCTGTCCAAACCTTTGTCCACAAAGATCACAAACAAATGCTTTCTGTCCTGTGTGAACTATCATGTGTGTGTTTAAATGTGACTTCCGTCCAAACCTGTGTCCACAAAGATCACAAACAAATGCTTTCTGTCCTGTGTGAACTATCATGTGTGTGTTTAAATATGACTTACATCCAAACCTGTGTCCACAAAGATCACAAACAAATGCTTTCTGTCCTGTGTGAACTATCATGTGTGTGTTTAAAGTTGACTTCTGTCCAAACCTTTGTCCACAAAGATCACAAACAAATGCTTTCTGTCCTGTGTGAACTATCATGTGTGTGTTTAAATGTGACTTCTGTCCAAACCTTTGTCCACAAAGATCACAAGCAAATGCTTTCTGTCCTGTGTGAACTATCATGTGTGTGTTTAAATGTGACTTCGTCCAAACCTTTGTCCACAAAGATCACAAGCAAATGCTTTCTGTCCTGTGTGAACTATCATGTGTCTGTTTAAATGTGACTTCCGTCCAAACCTTTGTCCACAAAGATCACAAGCAAATGCTTTCTGTCCTGTGTGAACTATCATGTGTCTGTTTAAATTTGACTTCCGTCCAAACCTTTGTCCACAAAGATCACAAGCAAATGCTTTCTGTCCTGTGTGAACTATCATGTGTCTGTTTAAATGTGACTTCTGTCCAAACCTTTGTCCACAAAGATCACAAGCAAATGCTTTCTGTCCTGTGTGAACTATCATGTGTCTGTTTAGATCACCCTTTCTGTTAAATCTTTTTCCACAGTCTTTACAACTAAATGAGGTCTGTCTTGACTGTCTTTTCTCGACTGAGCCTCCAGTTTTCTTCACTTCAACACATTCCTTGACAACCAAACAACTTGAAGACATCACTGACTGACTTGTCTTGTGAAATTGTTTCCCGTGCTCAGTGAAGCTGCAAGATTTGTTGACAGTGTTTACGCCTGACTCAGGAGCTCTGCTCTTCTTCCAGTCTTTGTCACCGTCTTCAGGTTCTGACCCAGAGTCTGATAAGTCTTTTAGCTGAGAGTCAGAGTCATTCACATCATCACCTTCATCATCCTCACTGACTTCAGTCTCTGAAGAGCTGCAATCATCTCCATAAGTATTTAGATCTGGGTTCCTGGTAGTCTCTGCTCCTCCACAGTCCTCTCCACCAGTTGATGCTTTCATCTGGTCAGCTGAACTGCTGGTTGGAAGATCTTCCTCTTTTACTTGGTGCTGATGAAGCTGTAAAAATAGACGTTTCTCTTCATCTTCCTCACTCTTCAAAGGAACAGCAGTGAATGCAAACCCGGGGTCATCAGTCTCTGTTTTCACACAAAACTGCTCTCCCTCTTGACTGGTCCACAGTTCCTCATCTTCCTCCTTTATGTTGAGGGTCTCTGGATCCTGTTGATCCATCCCAAGCATCTGTACTTCAGGAGCTTCTTTAATCAGAACCATCTGCTGAACATCTGCAGGGACCACAGAAAACGTGAACATCAGGCACAAATATAACTTTAAATTCACACATACAGCGATGCTTGAAAGTTTGTGAAGCCTTTAAAACTTTATAAATTTCTGCATAAAAATGACCTAAAACATCATCAGATGTTTAACTAGGTTCTCTTTATCTACTTTTAGGACTTGTGTGAAAACACAAGTCCTAAAAGTAGATAAAGAGAACCTAGTTAAACAAATGAGACAAAATATTATACTTGGTCATTTATCGAGGAAAATGATCCAATATTACATGATTTTTCCTGAGATTTGTCAAGCTGTTTTATCAGTAATGCACAAAAATAAATTAAATATTGACGAGAGCATGTACTTCCGGTTCCGGCGAGCTGACGAACAGCTGCTCCCTCTGGTCTCTCTGTAGTCTTTATCATCAAACTGACCCGTTTTTTTGAATTGGACTAAAGTTGGTCCACCTTCCAACTGACTCAGAGAGCCGAACTGGACCGTCCCAAAAAAAAAAAAAAAATTCCGGCCCAGGACCGGCCGCTACACTCCACCGGTCATTCTGAGCGCATCTTGCAAGCCAGGTGAGTCCTCGAGCTTGGGAGCCGTCCCACGAAGCCCCAGTGTTTCTTTGCCACTCTCACTGGATCCAAACTGAACTTCCCATCTGGATCTGTGGTTCTCCTGGTTCAAACAAGATTCGCAGGGAAGTTTTATGCTGACTTTTCTGCTGCCCTTTGTTTGTTTGAATTGGCCTCGTGGCGTGGGGGGAAGTGTACCTGGTCGAACCTGTGCCCCAGACCAGAACTGAACCAAGTTGGCTGTGGGGGACTTCGTTCTACATTAGGAATGTGCGATATGGCCTAAAATTCATATCACGATATGTATTGTGAAGGGTGGCGATAACGATATATATCGCGATATGTTTTTGGTATAAAAATTGCAATAGAAATGAAAAAAAAAAGCATAGTTTGTCCTTTTGCCATAATTTATTTTGAAAACTACAAAATAATCTCTATTAAGAAAATTTCACTACTAGGTCCAGAGTTTTTAAATAATTAACAACTCAAGCATTAGGCTTCTTTCTTGCAGTGCAAAACAGTGCAAAATATAAAAATATCTTGTGTAGTTTTAGCCATAAGTTTTAAACTAAAGAATATGTTGTTAACTCTTAACAGTTTCCAATATTGTCACTTAAGAAACGAACAGCAGAGCAGCATTTTACACTGAAAACACTTCACCCTCCAACCCTCTAGAGGGCGTCTCCTTCAGCTTTAAGGAGAGCTGACAAGGCGACCAGAAGAAGAACCAGTTTACTCTGTGGCTTTGACCAGAGGGTCTCGCAGTAAAATCACACAACACAGCGTTCTATTCACAGATCAGAGGGCAGGTTTCTCTAAAGCTGACCAACGCTTACTTTAACTTTCGACACACACAAAAAAAAACTTTCGACGGAACGCAGCGTTTTGCGCATGCGTCCGAATAAGGCAAAACTACGGCAAGCCGGACGAAGTTAGCATATAGCTTCAATACTTAGCACTCGAAGAAAAGACTTTAACACCACTTATGCACAGTTTTAAACTAAAAAAAGTTTAGATTAAATCTGACAACTCTAATTTAAAGCTGACCAACGCTTACTTTAACTTTCGACAACAACAAAAAAACTCGACGGAACGCAGCGTTTTGCGCATGCGTCCGAATATGGCAACACAAGCCGGACGAAGTTAGCTTGTAGCTTAGCACTCGAAGAAAATACTTTTAACATCACTTACGCACAGTTTTCAACACAAAAAAGTATCGATTAACTCTGACAACTTTGATTGTACACTTCAACACCACTTATGCACAGTTTTAAACTAAAAAAAGTAAAGATTAAATCGGACAACTGTGATTTTCTGCGGTTAGCCGGTAGAAGACAGATCTCTATCGTAGGCTAAATTTATATCGTTTATACCGTGTACCGGTTATACCGCGCATCCCTATTCTACATTAAAGCCGGTCTCACCACCGTGGGAACCACTGCTCTCACCTGGAGTCACTGGAGGTGACGCGCGGCTGCTTTGAAGTGCTGCTGAAACTGAACAGGAGCAGAGATGGGTAGTAACGACTTCAGCCTCTTCGTGGGAAGGTGGCCTTTCGTGCTATGGTGATCGGACGAGCAGAGTGACGTGAAGCGCGGAGTGGCTGCAGCTGCGCTGTTTTGGTGCTTGTTTTCCCGCTGCTGCTCCCTGCTGACCTGAAACAGGCTTGGACCATGCCTTTAATTTCAGGAGGATCTTCTGGCAGTTCACTCTACTATCCATCCATCCATCTATCCATCCATTTTCTTCCGCTTATCCGGGGTCGGGTCGCGGGGGTAGCAGCCTAAGTACTGCCTAAGAGTTCACTCTACTATTTGCTACAAATTATTTGTTTCTATTCGTTGATTCTGGGTCCAGCTTCTGTCCCCCATGGCCACATCCATTCTTATTCACAAGGGGGCTGGGGCCCCCCTCAGCCCAATTCAAACTGTAGTTGGGCCTCCACAACGGATTTGTTTGCCCATTTAACTTGTGACGCTTTATGGTCTGAGACTTTTCTGCACCATTCATATTATTGCCATTATTTTCAGATCTCAGACTATCTGGAATCACTGAATCTTATTAACACATCTGGATCTGCCCATCACTTCAACTTTCACTGTTTTTAGGTTCTGAATGATCGTGTCTTCATTAATGTTTCTCATGGTTCAATTATGGGGGCAAAATGTCACACTGTTAACTCCTGTAATTACACATCAGTGACAAAGAAGTCAAGAAAATGTCTGATAATAATGTTATTGATCTCAGGGATTCAGCCCCCCCCCCCCCACTAACTATAGTACACCAAATGACTTTAAAAATAAGTCTGGTCTTCGTTTCCTGCATGTAAACACTCGTAGCCTTCTAAAAAAACTTGATTACTTGAAAATTCAGGTCAGTTCTTCTGGGGCAGATGTGATCTTCATCTCTGAAACTTGGCTCAACAAATCTGTTCTGAATAATGATCTGGTAATCAATGGGTTTAAGATCTATCAATGTGATAGTGAAAAAAAGGGGGGGGGGTGGAGTCGCTATCTACATCAGAGATTCTTTGGCTGCCAGTATTGCGTCTAAAAAAACAATCCCAAACCAGTTTGAGGCTTTAGATGTGAACATCCCTTTGAAAGGAGGTCAGATCTTATCTGTAGTGGACTGTTATCGTCCCCCCTCCGCAACACCCGAGGCTCTGTCCTCCCTGACAGAATTCATAGGAAATTTAAAATACAATGAAATTTTGGTGGCAGGAGATTTCAACATTGACTGGGATAAGTCGACCCCCCTCTGTGATAAATTCAAGGAATGTTGCCTATCTCTCAATCTAACCCAACTCTAACTCTCCCACTAGACCAAACAAAAATTGTCCTGAAGAATTTTCCATCTTAGATCTGTTTCTAACAAATATGCCTCACAAATTCCCTGGTACAGGTGTATTTGCTAACATTCTAAGTGATCACTGTGTGATAACAGCTCTTAGCACGATTAAACTTCCTCCTTCTAAGCCCAGAATAATTCAAAAAAGGGATTTGAAACATTTTTGTGAACAGTCATTCCTCTGGGATCTATCCCACTTTGATTGGCAACGTATTCTATTAATCAATGACGTGAACACCGCTTGGAACTATTTTCATAATAGTTTCATTTACTTTTGCCCTTTATCCACAGGGCCTGTTCGCGCTCGTTCGGTCTCCTTCGTAACTAGTTAACAACTAGTTATGGAGTGTACCCACAGGGCCTGTTCACGTGAAACCAGACCTATTTTGGGACCTTCTTGACTGGGGTACATAGGTCTAGTTCTTGTAGGGTCCAGTTATGACATCAGCACAGTGTGGTCACTGATTGGTCAGGGGGCGTATTCCTAGGTCTGAGGTCGGAGATTCAGTCTTCCAGGAAATGCAAACTGCCATCCCGTCAAAATCGAGAACAACAAGTCGGAGGAGCATATTTTTTAGAATTAACACAGGCTAATAATTATGTCACAACCGTGGTCAAACGCGGAGGTTCAGGCTTTTCTGTATTTGCTGGCCGATGAAAATAGTCAGAGGGAGCTGGATGGAGTGACGTGCAATGAAAAGATTTTTCAAGAGGTGTCTGCGCAGGTGAGTGTTTTCTAACTTTAAACATATTTCCAGTGAGTCATGCAACTGTTTCTTAGCTTTTTTGGACTGCGAAAAGACAGTTTCAGAGACTGGCTTCAGGCAACAGCCGAGAGGCTTTTAGGAAAAAAGAAAAAAATATATATGGCGGAACGGCTCGTTTCTCTGTAATTTAACAAGAAAATCACATAAACAATTATTTGTTAGCTCGAAATTATAGCAGAGGTGTGTCTCAGTCTATCCATCCATCCATCCATTTTCTTCTGCTTATCCGGGGTCGGGTCGCGGGGGTAGCAGCCTAAGTAGGGAGGCCCAGACTTCCCTCTCCCCAGCCACTTGGAGCAGCTCCTCTGGGGGAATCCCAAGGCGTTCCCAGGCCAGCCGAGAAACATAGTCCCTCCAGCGTGTCCTGGGTCTTCCTCTGGGTCTCCTCCCGGTGGGACATGCCCGGAACACCTCACCAGGGAGGCGTCCAGGAGGCATCCTAACCAGATGCCCGAGCCACCTCAACTGGCTCCTCTCGATGTGGAGAAGCAGCGGCTCTACTCCGAGTCCCTCCCGGATGACTGAGCTTCTCACCCTATCTCTAAGGGAGAGTCCAGACACCCTGCGGAGAAAACTCATTTCAGCCGCTTGTATCCGAGATCTCGTTCTTTCGGTCATAACCCAGAGCTCATGACCATAGATGAGGGTGGGAACGTAGATCGATCGGTAAATTGAGAGCTTTGCCTTTCGACTCAGCTCTCTCTTCACCACGACAGACCGGTACAGCGCCCGCTTCACTGCGGATGCTGCACCTATCCGCCTATCGATCTCACGCTCCAGTTTTCCCTCATTCGTGAACAAGACCCCGAGATACTTAAACTCCTCCACTTGGGGAAGGACCTCCTCCCCGACCTGGAGAAGGCATGCTACCCTTTTCCGGCTCAAGACCATGGCCTCGGATTTGGAGGAACTGATCCTCATCCCGGCCGCATCACATTCAGCTGCAAACCGCTCCAGCGAAAGCTGTAGATCACGATCTGATGAAGCCAATAGGACCACATCATCTGCAAAAAACAGAGAAGCGATTCTAAGGCCACCAAAACGGATCCTCTCAACACCTTGGCTGCGCCTAGAAATTCTGTCCATAAAAGTTATGAACAGAATCGGTGACAAAGGGCAACCTTGGCGGAGTCCAACTCTCACCGGAAACGAGCCTGACTTACTGCCAGCGATGCGGACCAAGCTCTGACACCGGTCGTACAGGGACCTAACAGCCCATATCAAAGGGCCTGGTACCCCATACTCCCGGAGTACCCCCCACAGAACCCCCCGAGGGACGCGGTCGAATGCCTTCTCCAAGTCCACAAAGCACATGTAAACTGGTTGGGCAAACTCCCACGCACCCTCCAGGACCCTGCTGAGGGTGTAGAGCTGGTCTAGTGTTCCACGACCAGGACGAAAACCACACTGCTCCTCCTGAATCCGAGGTTCGACTATCCGACGGACCCTCCTCTCCAGAACCCCTGAATAGACCTTACCAGGGAGGCTTAAAGGTCTTGTTATACTTGAGCCGACGGCCGACGGATGTCTTTTACCCCCCGTTGAGTGAGCAAACATTGCGCAACTTTTGGCCGCACTCCCGCTGCTATCCCCCGTTCGACAGCCTGTCGTGTACATAGCCCCCAAGCAGAACTCCGAGACGCCGACGATGCGGCTCGCAGCGTGTGATTGGTTCAAAGTTTGTGGGCGTTTTTTGTTTTTGCTTTGACAGACAGGGATAGATTTGAAGAGAAACTTGTATGTGTGTGAGCACGCAGGGCAAACCGTGCGCCTGCACACTTTGCGCATTGCACCCAACACACACACACACACACACACACCAATACATATATATATATAAATATATATATATATTTACGTGCGCGCACTCAAAGTATGCGCGCGCCTGCATGCACCCTTTAAAAGAAAGCAAATTCCGCTGTTAAACAACAAGCTGTGTTGGTCTAGTGGTAAAGACGTTGCGCTCCCACTCAAAGGACGTGAGTTCGAATCTCACATGGTTGAGTTTTTTTTTTTTCTTAAATACGATTATACGGGTACAGCGTGCAAAACTATAATTAAAGCCTATTTTGTGTGAGAAATCATTTAATATCTTATATTTTTTTATATATGTGATTGCTATTTGAATTGATTGTTAATTTTGTTTGAAGAAGGAACAGAAATAATGAGATTTTTTTCTTCTTCTGCCTCCTTTCATTTTTTTCATGAAATCCTGGAATGCAGTGGGAGGGAAGAGGGAGGGATTTATTATAATTTATCCCCCACGTCTTGCCAAGTATAAACACTCATGCGGTCGGTGACACACACGCAATTGCATCATCGCTGGGTTCACTCAGCGGGAGGTAAAAGACATGTCGGCGGGAGGTAAAAGACATGAGACGCTAGTATAAACCCAGCTTAAGAGTGTGATCCCCTACAGTAGTTGTGTAGCCGAAACGGGTGTTGATAAAATAGGGAAACTTTAGTTTAAAAAATAAATAATCTAGTTTAAAAAATAAATAATCTATTTTTAATAAAAGAAAGTGAATTTGGTTAAAAACTTTACTAAAAAAATTACCCTTAAGGCACGTAGACCCGTTGCAGAGGAGGCTTGAGACAGATTCACACACACCAATTAAATTGCACAGTTGTTTGTTTAATAAAGTACTAAATTTAAAATACACAGTTTTAAAAAGGCAATTCTAGCTCATTTCTAGAAAAGTGCAATTCACATCCATATTCTAAAAACAGGAAGGAACTCATACACACACACACACACACACACACACACACACACACACACACACACACACACAAACAAGACTACTGTCACCGCCTGAAGAGATCCTTTTATCGATCAGTCCAAAGTCTGCCCTGGCGAAATCCGTTGCACCCAAAGAGACGTCACTCCAACCGACGCCTGTGTGAGTGGTTGAGCTGGCATCAGTCGGCTTCAGCTCGGCCCGCAGGACGCGTGACGTAGCCCACGCCACGCCGTCCAGACAGCGGGCCCCAAACAGTCCCAGGACCAGCCGGCAGGCGAGGGACGACCCGGATGAGGAGCAGAACCAGTCGGGACAGTCCAGACCGCCGCAGAACGGCCACGGACAACCAGGAGGTAGACGTTGTCACGGACAACAGGAAGTAGACGTTGCAAAGGACAAACAGCAGCGAACACCGAGC
>JBBPBX010068619.1:0-11812 GCA_038048925.1 Garcialebias charrua
AATGAACCGAAGGGCACCGTGGTAAATGGAGTCTAAGGACTGTAGGTATTTTGATGCAGCACTCATGTACAGCACGTCACCATAATCTAGTATTGGCATGAATGTTGCAGCTACTAATGTTCTCCTGGCTTTGCATGAGAAGCAGGATTTGTTTCTGAAGAAGAAACCTAGCTTCAGTTTGAGTTTAGTGGCCATTTTGGAGATGTGGGTTTTAAAAGACAGTTCAGTGTCAATGTTGAAACCTAGATATTTGTAGGTGGAGACCATTTCTATTTGTTTTCCCTCTTGGGTTCCAATTTGAGGTGGGTTCTCTGGTTGCTGCTTTCTGTTGGATAGAACCATGATCTTGCTTTTGTCGGCATTTAGGACCAGTCTAAGTTTTTGCAGACGTGACTGAATAATATTAAAAGCATCCTGAAGAGAGGTGAAAGCTTGGCTGAGGGAGGATGAACAGCAATAGATGATGGTGTCATCTGCGTAATAATGGTGGGAGGCATTTGACAGATCACTGCAAAGATCGTTGATGTATAGAGAGAAAAGAATGGGACCCAAGACAGAACCCTGTGGCACCCCTTTCACAACATCTAAGAAAGTAGAGGAGGATCCGGCTACATGAACAGACTGCGTTCTGTCAGTTAGGTAGTTGGTGAACCAGGAGACTGCAAGTTTTGATAGACCAGAGTGTTCCAGGATGTTTGTCAATAGTCTGTGATCAACTGTATCAAATGCCTTGGACAGGTCTATAAATAGGGCAACACAGTATTGTTTGCAGTCCAGGGCATGTATGATGTCATTTAATACTTTGAGAACTGTAGTGACGGTGCTGTGTTGTTTTCTGAATCCTGACTGGAATTGTGATAGAATATGGTTTGATTGTAGGAAATCAGTTAGCTGATCACAGACAAGTCTTTCAAACAGTTTGGCAAGAATGCATAATTTTGAAATTGGTCTGTAGTTGTTGACATTTGTTGGTTCACCCCCTTTTAGCAGAGGGAGAACAAAAGCTGATTTCCAGATTTTGGGTATTTTATTTGTGTTGAGACTGAGATTGAAAATATGGGAAAGAGGTTCAGCAATGAAATCTGCAGCTAGTTTTAGAAAAAGTGGTTCTATGTTGTCAGGTCCTGCTGCTTTGCGTGTGTCGAGAGTTTTTAGAGCATTTAGAACCTCAGCGGGAGATACTAATTCGAAGTCAAACCTGGCATTGTGGGTGTATGTGATGGCATTGTTGTGGGAGTATACTGCAGACAGATACAGTGTGATACTGTCACAGGAGAGCAAGATTTCTAAATTTACTGCAACCCAGCTACATTTTAATAGATTGTGTTAAAGGAATTAGTGATGTCACCATTTAGAGTGAAGGGGGTCTAAGGTTCAGAGGCTTCATGCAGGAGTATGTTTTTTTTCTTCCCGATTTATCAGTCAGAGTCAGAGAGTCTTTATTGTCATTTGCACCGCATGTGGTACATGTGATGAAAACGAGATTATGTACACGGGGTCCCGGTTACATCCAACAACAAATGCAAGAGAAAAACAGTAATAACATCTAGAATTAACTAAGAGAAACATCAACTAGTAATACACTAAGCCCTAATATAGTGGAAAAACATCATTATAAACAGCAGCACGAACACGAGTCTGTATGAGCAGATGGTCACAGATGAACACAGCAACAAGAAAACAGATCAGCATCAGCATGATGTGATATTTTGCAGTGATTATTCTTATTTTATTTTTATTTTTCATGAGTCTAACAGCCTCAGGGTAGAAGCTGTTCCTCAGTCTAGTGGTTAACCGTGCATATGTATGTTTCTACACACTTTTCCTTTATACATCTCAACAAACGTAGAACTAAATGTACATAAGACACCTCCCCTGACACGCTTCTACTTAAATGTACAAATATATCCTGCATGGGTGAGTCTCCTCTCTGCATGACCAAAGATGATGTCTAGATGCAGGAGAATGAGGAATTTCATGGACTATGTCATTGAAACCCCTTAAATAAAGTACCGAGGTGTAAAAATGCATTTATCCACCGTTCTCTGGCGTGTATGAAGCTGCGAATTGTCAGGGCAGTGCACACTCACAGAAGCAACAAAAAGGTTAATTGGTCAGACATGAAGGTGAGTACTGCCTTTCATTCAAAATGTTACTTACTGTACATGAATTGCTCATAAACACTGGTATTGTAAATTGATGATTAACAGATTAATTGATGATAACCCATGTAGCAGATCTGTCCAGTTTTCTCTGTAAGGCTCTGGTTGGCTCCTGATGTTGGGGTCAGTTCAGCTTAAAGTTTTAAAAGAATGGCTCTGGGACTCTACATTGACCATTAAGCCAGACGTCAAACCAACAAATCAGTGTGATCAAGCTTCTTCCCAGTTCTTCTATTTGAGATGTCCTCCCGCAGCATCAGTGCAACCATTGTTCCACAACTACATACAACTTTATACAGACAGCTATGTAAAGACGTGTCACTGTCTACACCAGGGCTCTTCAACTAAACTGCTCAGGGGGCCACAGTTACTGAAAGCCAAGAGCTTAGGGGCCAGACATCCAGCTATTGTAAGTTTGCTTTATGGTTTAAAATCTAGTTTTATTTAAAGATGAACCCATTGGTGGGCTGAACTGAGCTCACCCGTGTGCCTGATCCCCCCCCGGCCACCAGTTGAATACCTCTGGTACACCTTGTCGACCTGATGAATCATAAAACGATCCAACAAGACAAACTTGTGTCGCAAAACAGAATGGAGTCATGTTTCTGTGTATTTAGGTGAGCTTCTGTAATTTGTAGTTGATGGAAACATTTTGTGCGGCAGTGCATATATTCTCGACGGCAGGTCAACAGTTTATGTATATTTGAGCACACTTTGACATTTGTTTTCCTACATCCTGACAAGTCGATGGAACATGGCATACGTGGCATTTTTATACGGATGCAACGTTCATACGAGACCCCTGGTGTTTGAACACAAAAAAACTATTTAAAAAATAAAAGTGGGAAACAACCTAAAACTTTGTATTAAAATTACTGGTATTATATAAAAAGTGTAATGTGGTATTATATATAGTGCAATACTTTTAACGTAGACGAATCACGAAAGGCAGCAATAAAATGTAATTATCTGCAAACATCTGTTACAATATTCTACTCTCACACATTTCCAGAGTGTCTTTGACTCGTGACACAAAAATGCAAATGAGATTCTTCCGAACATTACCATTATAAATAAATCTATTACCAGTTACATGCACATACTTTGGTACACATTAGATGTAGGCTAATTAAAATACTGCACTGATATATTCTAATTAGGCACATTGTGCTTCTTTCATGACCTTTTCATACTTCCTAATGAGATTTTTTGCACTAATTACATTTAATTATGCTTTTGTAGTAATATTCATCCCTGATTATTCAAAGTTTTAAATACAGAACTGCAAAACAAAGAGATTAAGGGGACTAGTTATAAAACACCCAATAGCTTTTTTCTCCAAACCTTTCGTTTTGACTGAAAAAAGTGCACAGATTTTTTTTCTCCTTTAGACATTACAATAAACACAACACTGGACTGAGAATACTAAATTAATAACATTACAATAAAGTATACCTGTTATTGAAGTTTTGAGAAGGAATTTTGTTCAATCAAATAATTATCGTGGTTGATTGTGGTCAATTTCAAAAACAGAAAAGAAAAGTTAGCATTTTTTTAGCTCTGCAGTTTGTGTCTTTACTCACCCTTGAGCTTGGGGCTTGGTGTCCCTGGGATGTGTTTGACAATTTTCTCATGCGACTTCGTTCCGACTGCGGATAAACATAAATATGCACGTCACAGAGATGTCCACACACAGCAAGGCTTAACAGCTGTAAAATCCTTCCAGTGTGAAAATGAAAAACTGTAACAAGCTGCAGCATTAAACATTTCCTTAATTTCTTCAAGAAAGCTTATGTCTAATGTGAATGTTTACGTATAATAAGAAAAAGCTCTGCCTCATAAAAGCTGGTTCATAACACCAGGACAGAGTCATTCTCCCATGTTCAGTATACTGTATTCCAAAGCTTTTGCTGAACTGTTTTTAGTTTTACTCCATCATCTGCGACCTCTACCAGCAGCGTACCTCTGCATACAGGCACCTTGCCAGTCCAGCTGCCGTCAGAGCGGCAGACACGATGCTCCGAACCCCCGGAGAGGAAATAACCCGGCTGACAGGTGTACACCAGGGTGTAACCGTAGGAGGGCAGGTCCAGACCCATAACGTCAGCGTTGGCCGGGCTCTTCGGCTGTTTGCAGGAGTGAGCTGAAGATTAAACAGAGGGCAAATGTTTTTCTATGCACACACTCTGTCTGCTCAAATACCAAAGAAGCAATATACACACACGTTCAAGTGCACACTAATACACACAAACAGAAGTACTGTATAAGGAAAAGCAAGACATATTTTAACCCACTATGGGGAGAAATGCACAGGTTGAGGAAAGAAAATAGAAAAGGACTACGAGTAGAGCCTCTGTCAAAGCCAATGGTTTCGTTAGTTTTCATGGTAGTACAGGTAATCCCCAACTTACGAGCGCATCGACATACGAGTTTCCGGACTTACGAGCTCACTAACGAACAGAACATTTTTAAAGAACATACAGAAAATACAGCACTTTTATGTGTTTTTAGATGAAAGTGTGTTAGCTAACCATTTGGAAACCAGTTTCTGAGCATGTTTATGAACTAGTATGAACGTTGGTGATGAAAAACGAGTGTTCGTAGTAGCGCTAGCATAAATTTTCCGACTTACAACCGAAAATCCGGACTTACGAGCAACACGTGTTTCGGGTTCCGACATACGAGATTTTGTGTTACGAGATAGTCGTAGGAACGGAACTCACTCGTAAGTCGGGGACCCCCTGTATTTGGGAGATAGTCGCCCGTGCAAGCTTGAGTTTTCTCCAGGTACTCCAGTTTCCTCTCACAGACCAAAAACATGCATGTTAGGCTGATTGGTAACTCCAAACTGTCCCTAGGTGTGAGTGAGAGAGTGAATGATTGTTTGTCTCATTTGTCTCCATGTGTCTCTGTGACTGGACTCAACTGGAGACCTGTCCAGGGTGTCCCCTGCATTTCACATAGTAATTGCTGGATACGGGCACCAGTGACCCCTGCATCCTGGAAAGAAAGAAGCAGGTAAAGATAATGGATGGATGAATGGACGGCTGGATGGATGGACAAGTATAAACTTCAACTTGTTTTTCTATATTATTTCAGATATAAACAAAAACAAACATCTTTATTGACTGAATTTTATTCATCATACAGTATTCATAAAAAGTCCACGAAGAAGAATCAATTCTTGATACTAGTTCTTTCACTGTAATGTGTGGCTTGGCATGCTCACTACTTGATTCTTTCCCTAGTTTACATAAAGGTTTAAAAGATCAAAAGTGTTGAATTACAAAGCACAAAAATCTAGTGCTATGATGCAGTGCATGGAGTGCAACACGAGGTCTTGCAGAAGTGATAACACTTCAGCCAGAGGTTAAAACTGGAACATTTATTATGATGGTTTTTAAAATAATCTACATAGTCCAGATATACTATACACACAACTATTACTGGGGTCCTGTTTACATCATGAGTTTACAGAAATAGAAAACATCCTTCTAAGCCTTGGATGAGGTGCAAATAAGCACAAAGGTCTCAAGTGACCTTTTTTCATGGGCTCGACTTGACCCTACTCAGAATGAGTCGGTTCGAATCGGGGTGACTTCAGAGTCTTGCCATTGAGTGATTCCACCCACTTCCAGCTAGTTAGTCCTTAATATCTAGTGCTACTATACAGTTGTTTGCGTAATCATACAGACTTTAAAATTAAGCAATATATAA
This sequence comes from Garcialebias charrua, assembly GCA_038048925.1. NCBI lineage: Eukaryota > Metazoa > Chordata > Actinopteri > Cyprinodontiformes > Rivulidae > Garcialebias > Garcialebias charrua. Next base: position 5,880 of record JBBPBX010068619.1, read on the forward strand.
TGTATGTTTTAAATAAAATCTATTATTTGCTATTTTAACGTACTGTATTTGTAAAATAATACAGAACGTTATAGACTTGGAACACCAAATGCAGCTTTTTTTGTAGTAAATCTCACAAATACTGCAGTAGATTTTCAAAAGTTTAAAGTTTTTAGGACCATTTTATTTTGAACATCTGTATCATTCAGTATTATAAACTTAACAGTAAAAACATCTATCTAAATGCTTAATATTCACCAAATGATATTATTAAAAGAAATATTTTGAATCTGGATCTGCTGTAGTCTAAACCGACCTCAAACCTCTCCTTGACCCATGTGAACTACACATGTGTGAACTACACATGGCCAATAGCTTGAATGTAATCAAACCCATGAAGACAAAAGTCTGGAATCCTGCTCATCCTGCTCAGTCATGAAGACAGAACATTTTGCCCTGGATAATGACCCGGATCAGAGCTGACCATCTAAATGTTTGATTTTTTCAATCATCACTTGCTTTACTTGAAGGAAATTCTTCTGTACATCCTTCCCTGTGCAGTAAGAACACTGCAGTCTCCCCAGAAGAGCAATCCAGTCTACATTTGATTAACGCTAAGGACCGCTGCCCTCTGGTCACACATGCTACGCACATTGATCAAGTCTGCTTGAGGAAGTCAGTCAGAGCCTACTTGGAGGACACCTTTAGCCTTGTTGAAGAGTTGTGATTTCGCCTGCAGAAGAAAATGAATATTTGCGCAGACTCAGAGTGTATCGTGTAACTCAGAGGGTTGCATTTAATTTATTATGCTAGATTTGGAAATTCAGGCAAATTTAGGTTGGAAACCATCACCGTGCCAGTAAAATCTGTCAGCTCAGGTATACATACAGCCATGAAGGTGACAGGAAGAAGCGAACGCCAGTGATTTATGAGCAGTCTCTTCTCAGTGAAGCTCAGAGGATATTGACCCACACATCACATATTTTTAAGATGAAAAGCAAGCGCTTTCCCTCCAGCAGACAATGCTGATATCTTAAAAAAAACTTTCTTCTGCTGCAAACTTTAAAACAAACGAAGGCTGAAGGGAATGTGGAATAGCGAGATTAATCCTCAAATGCCTCCATTCCTCAAAGCAACTGAGTCTGATGAAGTCTAAAGCAGCTTTTTTAACCTGAACTATTCTTTTAATTGTAAATGAACTCATCTGTAGTCTGTCCGTGTGTCTACATGTCTATAAAGTCTGCTTTTTTTTTGGTTTCTAGCATGTGCAGTACATGCTATTTGCAGTACTTTATGTAACACATTCTGTTGGGACACTGGTAAATGTGAAATTTGCTCAATGTGCTTGTAAAAATATTTTAATTACCTGCTCTTATTACATAATTAATTACAATGAGTCGATATAGATTCCCAACCTGCATATTTTGTAACATGAAACATATTTAAATTAAGTTTCAGAAGTCATCTGAGCAGGGGGGATAAAAAGTTGGTATTGGTCATATGATTAGATTGAGAAAATTCAAGAAAGATTTTGATGAGACAAAAACTGCACTATTTGATGAACACCACCAGGAAGTGCTCATTATTTTTCTTTTTGAATACTAATTTTTAAACTTACAAAGCTCCTTAGATGAAAAGAAAAGTGGCATCAAGGAATAACAAGCAGCATGCCGATGTCCCCCATTGCTGAGGGATTCGAGAAGTGAACGTTTATGGCTTTGGAGATGAGTGTTTTTCTAGACTTGAATTCAACATAGAATGCAAGTAAACCTTAATGTTCTTGGTGTCATATTAAAGTGGGGAGGAGTTACACCGCGGACAAGAACAGATGTGGTTTATTTTAATTTTTACTTGTCTGAGGAAGCACAAGAGTAACGGACCATGGCGAGTGGAGGGAGACATTTTATCAACCACCAGGTGCAGTGGTGGAGTCAGAAATTGTGGTTTCTGCAAATGGTAGGGATGGCCATTTTACATACATAAATACACATATACAGTCCCTTGACAGTTCACAGTTCGACTTTCACAGATTTATTCTTTCAGGGGTATTCAATGTAAGATTGTACATGACACACAATTGGCTGATGGATGGAAGGCGATCAACCAGAGCATTGTGCTAAGGGGTGGACTGGCCATCGAGAGCACCGGGACATTTCCCGGTGTCTTGGCCTGCTGAGTGTTCGCCGAGGGGGACTAAAGGCTCGGTTCAGGTCGCATTTGATTATTTTAAATAAACAATCCATACTGCTTGAGCGGCTCACTCAGGTATAAGCAGTGATGGGAATAACGGAGTTACAAATAAACGGCGTTACAAACGGAGTTATTTTTTCATTAACAGGTAATCTAAGTAGTTACTATGTCTATCGTTACAACGCCGTTACCGTTACTTCCACTAAATGGGGGTACGTTATTTTGTCTTCCGCGCGCTGGCTCTCGTAGCTGCTTGTTTACTTTTTTCCTTGGTGAGGGAGAGGAGGGAGCAGAGGGGAGGGAGGGTAGGAGGTAGCAGAGCAGAGGGGAGGGAGGGGTGAAACAATAAGGATGATGCTGATTGGCTAAGGTAGAGTGTCAGGTAGAGGTCAGCCAATCAGAGGTTTCGTTGTTCAGTTCACTCTCATACCACAAGCCGCAGGCCCGCAGCTTCAAATCTGAAAAGTTAGCAGAAGTCCTGCAGCAATGGCGAGTCTGGAGGGAAAGTTGGCATTTTCAATGTGGAAATACAGACACTACTTTACTCTCCTTGAGGTAAAAGGCAAGAACGTGCATGTGAAGTGTACATTATGTCCCGGAGCGAAGTGTTTGTATACGTCCGTCGTAAGCAACTCTATGAAGAATCTCACAACTGCTCAGGTAATTCAGATTTTCAGTACTGTTTTAAAAGTACTTCATATTGTTAAAATGGTTCTTTTGTTTTTAAGAAAATACTTGAAGAACCAGTTGTGTGAGGGTTTGATTTTATTTTACACTACAGAGTTAAAGCACTTGTTTTAACTGTTTACTTTTATTTATAAGAAAACACTTGAACAGTACAGTGTGTACATAGAGCTTAAAACACAATTGTTATATTATTTTGTTAAACTGTATTTTGTAATGAAGAAAAAACTTGAAGTATAGTATGTCAACCAGTCATGTTCTGTTGAGGTGCAGTAAGTATTAAAAGTTTTGTGTTAAGTACCGGTCTTTGCAATTCTACTTAAAATTTTTGATTTGATTTGAAATTTGTAGATACAGTATATCTAAACTTAAACCAACCGAACAAACAATAGTTACTTTCCCTGGTAACTAATTACTTTTATAGGGGAGTAATTCAGTTACTAACTCAGTTACTTTTTGGAAGAAGTAACTAGTAACTATAATTAATTACTTTTTTAAAGTAACGTTCCCAACACTGGGTATAAGACAGACCCTCGCCTCCTCCTTTCTTTTTCTAAGGAGCCAGACCACTGGAGAATGTCCCTATGCTCCCCATGGCCAGTACGCCCCTGGGTTGGCTCAATAACCATATATAGCACCAGTTTGCCTGCTCTCTTCTGCTGTGCTCTCTTAGAGCGTTTAGAGTTTAGAACATTACAAGAGTGTGGGAAGGGTTTAAAAAGCCTATATATATACAATTCAACTCACTCTTTCATCTTTAAAAACTGTGTTAGGATAGGCTAAGTGCTTGGTGACTGTACAGTACTGTACATGTATTCATTTATATAAAAAAAAAAGTTTTTTTTTAAAATGAGATGCATGTTCGTAAGTCCGGAACCTTGTATGTCGATGTGCTCGTAAGTCAGGGACTATATATATATAGTATAGCTCTTTGTGGACTTCACATCTGCTTTCAACACCATGATCCCCCAAACTCTGATAGACAAACTATCCACACTTGGACTAAGCCCCTCCATCTGTAACTGGGTACTAGACTTCTTAACAAACAGACCACAGTCCGTGAAGATCCACAACTTCTCCTCCTCCACCATCACCCTCAGCACTGGCTCTCCTCAAGGATGTGTGCTGAGCCCTCTTCTGTTCACTCTGCTCACATATGATTGTACAGCCACACATCCAGGCTGTCATATTGTTAAGTTTGCAGATGATACAGCTGTGGTGGGATGCATCACAGATAATGATGAATCCAGCTACAGACAGGAGGTGGAACATCTGGAGAGCTGGTGCAAAGAGAACAACCTTCACATGAATGTGAAGAAGACGAAGGAGATGATTGTGGACTTCAGAAGGAACAAACACACCCACACCCCACTGTATATAGGTGGATCTGCGGTGGAGGTGGTCTCCAGCTACAAGTACCTGGGTGTACACTTGAATGATAACCTCAGCTGGAGCAATAACACCACCAGCCTGATCAAGAAAGGACATCAAAGACTCTACTTCCTCAGACGGCTGAGACGAGCTGGTCTGAGAAGCTCAGTCCTCACCTCGTTCTACAGGTGTGCAGTGGAGAGCGTCCTGTGCTCCAGCATCAACGTGTGGCATGGAGGCTGCACAGTTGCAGAGAGGAAAGCTCTACAGAGAGTGGTGAAGGCTGCACAGAAGTCTGTTGGAGTCAGTCTCCCCACCATCACAGACATTTACACCTCCAGATGCAGAAAAAGAGCCACCTGCATCATGAAAGACCTCACTCACCCAGCACACTCACTCTTTGCACCACTCCCCTCGGGACGGAGGTTGAGGAGCATCAAATGTAGAACCACTAGACTGAGGAACAGCTTCTACCCTGAGGCTGTCAGACTCATGAATAAATAAATAATAAGAATAAACACTGCAAAATGTCACATCATGTTGATACTGATCTGTTTCTTGTTGCTGCGTTCATCTGTGACCATCTGCTCATAATGACTCATGTTCGTGCTGCTGTTTATAATGATGTTTTTCTACTACATTAGGGCTTAGTGTANATATATATATACTGTATATATATCAAAGGTGGGCGCAGACCGCTAGGGAGCGCTAATGCGCTAATCCGCTTATAGCGTACCTAAACAATTTATCAGCGTTACAGCGGTTTGACTAACTTTTATAATTCATAAGCGGATTTGCGCTATTTTTATTTAAAATGCAGTACCGTTAATAACTAATTATCTATCAGTAAAAACGAAAAAACTTATTTACGGGCCCGGACGACTGCTAACAGACCATATCCTGTCAGCGCCGGATGTGGTCCGTGACAAAAAAGCGTCCCCTCAGTCTCTTTGCTAGAGCGAGCGCTCTCAGTTAGCAGCCAGTGTGTTACTCTGCAGCCTTATTGCTTGTTTTCGAAGAGTCAGACGAAGAGTTTTTAACATGGAGGGTGAACTTATGGATGTTTCTCAGCGGCCTACGCGACGCGTCTGGATTTTAAAAAGTATTTCGCGCCCTCTTCAAAATGGCGGCCGCGACGGCCACAGAAGATAAGGACTTTCCATGAAAACACGGTAAAAACAATTATTTCTTTGCTGAGAAAAATATATTTCTTAGCTGACTTAATAGCACAAGGTTTTTCTGAGCTTAACCGGTTCAAATGGTCAAATCTGCTGGATTAAAAAAAGTATTTCGCCATTTGTGGCCGCAATTTTGAAAAACCTTATGCTATAAAGTCACTGACTTTATAGCACAAGGTTTTTCTGAGCTTAACCGGTTCAAATGGTCAAATCTGCTGGATTTAAAAAAGTATTTCGCATTTGCCCTCTTCTTAATTGCGGTTAGCGTGTTAGCATTAGCGTCCGCTAGCATTGCTAATACATAAGTGCTTTTGAAATTGCGGACCTAAATAAATCAATAAGTGCTTTAGAAATAGCGGAACTAATTTTTGGATTAGCGCTACCCAGCACTATATATATATATATATATATATATATATATATATATATATATATATATATATATATATATATATATATATATATATATGTATATATATATATATTTATATATATATATATATATATATATATATATATATATATATATAT
>JBBPBX010068620.1:0-19073 GCA_038048925.1 Garcialebias charrua
TCTGATCCAGGTGGGTGAGAGCAGTGTACTTGCTTTTAAAAATGCTTAAAGTATTAAAGTAAAAGTACTTGCTGAATGTATTGCCTAATGCAATGGTCTACAGTATCATTAAGTGTGTGTACTGTACGCATATTTTCTGTAATACATTAATAGTGTTTTTCCATTTTAAAGAACAATGCTGCAGATAACACATGTTTTTATTGTGTTTACTCTGTGACACAGTTCACACTTGGACTTGTGATTCTGTGTGTCAGAATTTCAGGGATGACATGCAGAGTTAAATGTCATTAAGCAAAATAAGAGAGGAATTATTTTACCTTTGAAAGTTTTTATTTAACACAAAGCAGAACCAATGTGTCATTTTAACTGCAGTAAACATGTTTAAATTAAAGTTATCTGTCTGAAAAAAAGGAGCATTATGCCAGGTTTCCACCAAACGCTTTTCGCGCCTCCGAAGCAGCCACTTTACATTGAAAGTCTATGTGGCCGGGCATGTTGGATGCGGCGCATCTACAGCAGTTCAAGCAGCGCGGCAGTGAGTGGCAGCTTTTTTCCGCTCCCACGTCACCTCCGAGCAGCGACTGTCGAAGCTCGATTTGTCCTGCTTCTGCTGCTCGCAGCTTAGCAGCAACCAATCGGGATAGACTCTGCCATGTGATCACGCAACAACGACAGGACTTTTTTTTGGACTTTTCAAACTTACCCATCGAGCCTCCATGAAGAAAACAGCCTCCGGTAAGAAACTTGGCATTTTTACAGTTGCCGCTGTCCGCTCGAGCGTACGGTCACCCCAAACATAAAAAAATGTTTTAATCTCAACAAAGACTTTAGGAGCTGCAGTTTGGCTCATAAAAAATCCACTCAAGTAGTAACGAGGCTCATGTACAGCTGATTTTTTATCTGCCCGGTGTAGAAGAAACAAACGGAAAAGGAGCCAGCCGCTGCTCCCACTGCGTGTCTGCAGACATGTTCGATGAGAACAGACATCTGTTGACAAGCAGCCAACACAGTGCGGTAGGAGATTTTTTGCAGCGCGAAAAGCGTCTGGTGGAAACCCGGCATTAGACCTGACAAAGGAACAGACACTGATCATTTCACCTCCAGTTTGTCATCAACTCTAGTTAAAATATTGTCCAGTCAACCATGGATCAAAAGTGAACAATATTTTAAATTCCTGACACCATTTTCAAAACTTGGATCTGAGTGTCGAGACATTTCTTGTCTCCTAACATCCCATGAACTGATACATTTTAATATTGATACAAGAATTTATTGTTAAAGTTCAGAAGAAGTTGGTTTTCACAGTTTTTTGAGTCCAGTCTGGTTTTTTAGGGAGATGTCCTGCTGTACTGAACAGTCTTTCAATAATCTTTCAATAATCTTTCAATAAGGCCATGGGTGGTGTGTATCTTCTGGCTGAATCTTTGTGGTGGAATCCATTTTGAGTGTGTTAGTGGTGCTGTGGGTGCTCCCAGTTCAGTGACGTTTATACTAGAATATACGTCATTAGTCCAGTTCTTCTTGAAGGCAGGTCTAATGTTACCTGTCCACTTGCAGTGATTCAAATTGATTCAAATTGTTTCAAATTCAAATTCAACTCAAATTGTGTGTGTTTGTGTGTGTGACTGTTTTGTGGTTTCTAAGGACAGTGTTTTGTCAGGACAGTAATGAGCTGTTATCTGATTGTCTGATTATAGCGTATTGCTGTCCTAACAAACCACTGTCCATTAAAACCACAAAACAGTCACACACACAAACACACACAATTTTAGTAGAACATGTTATATTTACATGTATAATGTCTATCTGATATGCATATATACATTTATATGCATATATGTATATACACTGTACAGTACATGAATATGCATTTATGATATGCTTATATACATGTATATATGTATATTTGTGTGTATGTATATGACATAGATATCAATTATATAAATAATGCAGGGATTGTTAAGTATGACTTCAATATTATTAGTCACAGTTTTTTAATTTATAGTTTTCTTTCATTCAGCTAATTTTAATTTCATCTTAGTCCACCTATCATGAGAGGAGTTTTGTAAATACTCTGTCCATTTATCTTTCCTTTATGTGAGATGGATACTTGGGCCAAAAACAAACAATCATGTAATGTTTATTGGTTTACATGTGACAGCAGCTATCATCAAAATGTAGAATTTCCTCTAAATATAAGTATAAATGATCTCTTACAGATGTCATGTGAACACGTCCAGAGTCAGGAGATCGCAGGTAGCCAGAAGCACGATCAACTTCCTTTAAACACGAATACCAAGGTACATTTTAGTTCTTGTGTTCCTAAACAGAATTACTTGCTACGTGTGGTTTCATCAACCTTAATGTTCAATTAGGTGTGTATAGGAGTGTACTATGGTTTTTATGGACAGTTGTTTGTTTGGACAGTCAGACGCTATAAACAATCAGACAATCAATCAGATAACAGCTCATTACTGTCCTGACAAAACACTGTCCTTAAAAACCACAAAACAGTCACACACACAAACACACACAACTTCAGTTGAACATGTTATATTTACATGTATATGTCTATCTGTACATTATATGTATATGCATATATATACATGTATATGTTTATGCATATATACATCTATATGTTTATGCATATGTACATATATGCATATTCTTGTATATATACATATATGCATTTACATGTTTAAATGCATTTGCATATACAGTACATGTATATATGCACTTACATATACATGTATATATGCACTTATATATACATGTAATAGGCATGTAAATATAACATGTTCAACTCAAATTGTGTGTGTTTGTGTGTGTGACTGTTTTGTGGTTTCTAAGGACAGTGTTTTGTCAGGACAGTAATGAGCTGTTATCTGATTGTCTGATTACTGTATAGCGTATTGCTGTCCTGACAAAACACTGTCCTTAAAAACCACAAAACGGTCACACACACAAACACACACAACTTCAGTTGAACATGTTATATTTACATGTATATGTCTATCTGAACATTATATGTATATGCATATATATACATGTATATGTTTATGCATATATACATCTATATGTTTATGCATATGTACATATATGCATATTCTTGTATATATACATATATGCATTTACATGTTTAAATGCATTTGCATATACAGTACATGTATATATGCACTTACATATACATGTATATATGCACTTACATATACATGTATATATGCACTTATATATACATGTAATAGGCATGTAAATATAACATGTTCAACTCAAATTGTGTGTGTTTGTGTGTGTGACTGTTTTGTGGTTTCTAAGGACAGTGTTTTGTCAGGACAGTAATGAGCTGTTATCTGATTGTCTGATTATAGCGTATTGCTGTCCTAACAAACCACTGTCCATTAAAACCACAAAACAGTCACACACACAAACACACACAATTTTAGTAGAACATGTTATATTTACATGTATATGTCTATCTGTACAGTATATGCATATATATACATGTATATGCATATATGTATATACACTGTACAGTACATGAATATGCATTTATGATATGCTTATATACATGTATATATGTATATTTGTGTGTATGTATATGACATAGATATCAATTATATAAATAATGCAGGGATTGTTAAGTATGACTTCAATATTATTAGTCACAGTTTTTAAATTTATAGTTTTCTTTCATTCAGCTAATTTTAATTTCATCTTAGTCCACCTATCATGAGAGGAGTTTTGTAAATACTCTGTCCATCCATCTTTCCTTTATGTGAGATGGATACTTTGGCCAAAAACAAACAATCATGTAATGTTTATTGGTTTACATGTGACAGCAGCTATCATCAAAATGTAGAATTTCCTCTAAATATAAGTATAAATGATCTCTTACAGATGTCATGTGAACACGTCCAGAGTCAGGAGATCGCAGGTAGCCAGAAGCACGATCAACTTCCTTTAAACACGAATACCAAGGTACATTTTAGTTCTTGTGTTCCTAAACAGAATTACTTGCTACGTGTGGTTTCATCAACCTTAATGTTCAATTAGGTGTGTATAGGAGTGTACTATGGTTTTTATGGACAGTTGTTTGTTTGGACAGTCAGACGCTATAAACAATCAGACAATCAATCAGATAACAGCTCATTACTGTCCTGACAAAACACTGTCCTTAAAAACCACAAAACAGTCACACACACAAACACACACAACTTCAGTTGAACATGTTATATTTACATGTATATGTCTATCTGTACATTATATGTATATGCATATATATACATGTATATGTTTATGCATATATACATCTATATGTTTATGCATATGTACATATATGCATATTCTTGTATATATACATATATGCATTTACATGTTTAAATGCATTTGCATATACAGTACATGTATATATGCACTTACATATACATGTATATATGCACTTACACATACATGTAAATAGGCACTTACATATACGTGTAATAGGCATGTAAATATAACATGTTCAACTCAAATTGTGTGTGTTTGTGTGTGTGACTGTTTTGTGGTTTCTAAGGACAGTGTTTTGTCAGGACAGTAATGAGCTGTTATCTGATTGTCTGATTACTGTATAGCGTATTGCTGTCCTGACAAAACACTGTCCTTAAAAACCACAAAACAGTCACACACACAAACACACACAACTTCAGTTGAACATGTTATATTTACATGTATATGTCTATCTGTACATTATATGTATATGCATATATATACATGTATATGTTTATGCATATATACATCTATATGTTTATGCATATGTACATATATGCATATTCTTGTATATATACATATATGCATTTACATGTTTAAATGCATTTGCATATACAGTACATGTATATATGCACTTACATATACATGTATATATGCACTTACACATACATGTAAATAGGCACTTACATATACGTGTAATAGGCATGTAAATATAACATGTTCAACTCAAATTGTGTGTGTTTGTGTGTGTGACTGTTTTGTGGTTTCTAAGGACAGTGTTTTGTCAGGACAGTAATGAGCTGTTATCTGATTGTCTGATTACTGTATAGCGTATTGCTGTCCTGACAAAACACTGTCCTTAAAAACCACAAAACAGTCACACACACAAACACACACAACTTCAGTTGAACATGTTATATTTACATGTATATGTCTATCTGTACATTATATGTATATGCATATATATACATGTATATGTTTATGCATATATACATCTATATGTTTATGCATATGTACATATATGCATATTTTTGTATATATACATATATGCATTTACATGTTTAAATGCATTTGTATATACAGTACATGTATATATGCACTTACATATACATGTATATATGCACTTACATATACATGTATATATGCACTTACATATACATGTAATAGGCATGTAAATATAACATGTTCAACTCAAATTGTGTGTGTTTGTGTGTGTGTGACTGTTTTGTGGTTTCTAAGGACAGTGTTTTGTCAGGACAGTAATGAGCTGTTATCTGATTGTCTGATTACTGTATAGCGTATTGCTGTCCTGACAAAACACTGTCCTTAAAAACCACAAAACGGTCACACACACAAACACACACAACTTCAGTTGAACATGTTATATTTACATGTATATGTCTATCTGAACATTATATGTATATGCATATATATACATGTATATGTTTATGCATATATACATCTATATGTTTATGCATATGTACATATATGCATATTCTTGTATATATACATATATGCATTTACATGTTTAAATGCATTTGCATATACAGTACATGTATATATGCACTTACATATACATGTATATATGCACTTACATATACATGTATATATGCACTTATATATACATGTAATAGGCATGTAAATATAACATGTTCAACTCAAATTGTGTGTGTTTGTGTGTGTGACTGTTTTGTGGTTTCTAAGGACAGTGTTTTGTCAGGACAGTAATGAGCTGTTATCTGATTGTCTGATTATAGCGTATTGCTGTCCTAACAAACCACTGTCCATTAAAACCACAAAACAGTCACACACACAAACACACACAATTTTAGTAGAACATGTTATATTTACATGTATATGTCTATCTGTACAGTATATGCATATATATACATGTATATGCATATATGTATATACACTGTACAGTACATGAATATGCATTTATGATATGCTTATATACATGTATATATGTATATTTGTGTGTATGTATATGACATAAATATCAATTATATAAATAATGCAGGGATTGTTAAGTATGACTTCAATATTATTAGTCACAGTTTTTAAATTTATAGTTTTCTTTCATTCAGCTAATTTTAATTTCATCTTAGTCCACCTATCATGAGAGGAGTTTTGTAAATACTCTGTCCATCCATCTTTCCTTTATGTGAGATGGATACTTTGGCCAAAAACAAACAATCATGTAATGTTTATTGGTTTACATGTGACAGCAGCTATCATCAAAATGTAGAATTTCCTCTAAATATAAGTATAAATGATCTCTTACAGATGTCATGTGAACACGTCCAGAGTCAGGAGATCGCAGGTAGCCAGAAGCACGATCAACTTCCTTTAAACACGAATACCAAGGTACATTTTAGTTCTTGTGTTCCTAAACAGAATTACTTGCTACGTGTGGTTTCATCAACCTTAATGTTCAATTATGTGTGTATAGGAGTGTACTATGGTTTTTATGGACAGTTGTTTGTTTGGACAGTCAGACGCTATAAACAATCAGACAATCAATCAGATAACAGCTCATTACTGTCCTGACAAAACACTGTCCTTAAAAACCACAAAACAGTCACACACACAAACACACACAACTTCAGTTGAACATGTTATATTTACATGTATATGTCTATCTGTACATTATATGTATATGCATATATATACATGTATATGTTTATGCATATATACATCTATATGTTTATGCATATGTACATATATGCATATTCTTGTATATATACATATATGCATTTACATGTTTAAATGCATTTGCATATACAGTACATGTATATATGCACTTACATATACATGTATATATGCACTTACACATACATGTAAATAGGCACTTACATATACGTGTAATAGGCATGTAAATATAACATGTTCAACTCAAATTGTGTGTGTTTGTGTGTGTGACTGTTTTGTGGTTTCTAAGGACAGTGTTTTGTCAGGACAGTAATGAGCTGTTATCGGATTGTCTGATTACTGTATAGCGTATTGCTGTCCTGACAAAACACTGTCCTTAAAAACCACAAAACAGTCACACACACAAACACACACAATTTTAGTAGAACATGTTATATTTACATGTATATGTCTATCTGATATGCATATATACATTTATATGCATATATGTATATACACTGTACAGTACATGAATATGCATTTATGATATGCTTATATACATGTATATATGTATATTTGTGTGTATGTATATGACATAGATATCAATTATATAAATAATGCAGGGATTGTTAAGTATGACTTCAATATTATTAGTCACAGTTTTTAAATTTATAGTTTTCTTTCATTCAGCTAATTTTAATTTCATCTTAGTCCACCTATCATGAGAGGAGTTTTGTAAATACTCTGTCCATCCATCTTTCCTTTATGTGAGATGGATACTTTGGCCAAAAACAAACAATCATGTAATGTTTATTGGTTTACATGTGACAGCAGCTATCATCAAAATGTAGAATTTCCTCTAAATATAAGTATAAATGATCTCTTACAGATGTCATGTGAACACGTCCAGAGTCAGGAGATCGCAGGTAGCCAGAAGCACGATCAACTTCCTTTAAACACGAATACCAAGGTACATTTTAGTTCTTGTGTTCCTAAACAGAATTACTTGCTACGTGTGGTTTCATCAACCTTAATGTTCAATTATGTGTGTATAGGAGTGTACTATGGTTTTTATGGACAGTTGTTTGTTTGGACAGTCAGACGCTATAAACAATCAGACAATCAATCAGATAACAGCTCATTACTGTCCTGACAAAACACTGTCCTTAAAAACCACAAAACAGTCACACACACAAACACACACAACTTCAGTTGAACATGTTATATTTACATGTATATGTCTATCTGTACATTATATGTATATGCATATATATACATGTATATGTTTATGCATATATACATCTATATGTTTATGCATATGTACATATATGCATATTCTTGTATATATACATATATGCATTTACATGTTTAAATGCATTTGCATATACAGTACATGTATATATGCACTTACATATACATGTATATATGCACTTACACATACATGTAAATAGGCACTTACATATACGTGTAATAGGCATGTAAATATAACATGTTCAACTCAAATTGTGTGTGTTTGTGTGTGTGACTGTTTTGTGGTTTCTAAGGACAGTGTTTTGTCAGGACAGTAATGAGCTGTTATCGGATTGTCTGATTACTGTATAGCGTATTGCTGTCCTGACAAAACACTGTCCTTAAAAACCACAAAACAGTCACACACACAAACACACACAATTTTAGTAGAACATGTTATATTTACATGTATATGTCTATCTGATATGCATATATACATTTATATGCATATATGTATATACACTGTACAGTACATGAATATGCATTTATGATATGCTTATATACATGTATATATGTATATTTGTGTGTATGTATATGACATAGATATCAATTATATAAATAATGCAGGGATTGTTAAGTATGACTTCAATATTATTAGTCACAGTTTTTTAATTTATAGTTTTCTTTCATTCAGCTAATTTTAATTTCATCTTAGTCCACCTATCATGAGAGGAGTTTTGTAAATACTCTGTCCATTTATCTTTCCTTTATGTGAGATGGATACTTGGGCCAAAAACAAACAATCATGTAATGTTTATTGGTTTACATGTGACAGCAGCTATCATCAAAATGTAGAATTTCCTCTAAATATAAGTATAAATGATCTCTTACAGATGTCATGTGAACACGTCCAGAGTCAGGAGATCGCAGGTAGCCAGAAGCACGATCAACTTCCTTTAAACACGAATACCAAGGTACATTTTAGTTCTTGTGTTCCTAAACAGAATTACTTGCTACGTGTGGTTTCATCAACCTTAATGTTCAATTAGTGTGTATAGGAGTGTACTATGGTTTTTATGGACAGTTGTTTGTTTGGACAGTCAGACGCTATAAACAATCAGACAATCAATCAGATAACAGCTCATTACTGTCCTGACAAAACACTGTCCTTAAAAACCACAAAACAGTCACACACACAAACACACACAACTTCAGTTGAACATGTTATATTTACATGTATATGTCTATCTGTACATTATATGTATATGCATATATATACATGTATATGTTTATGCATATATACATCTATATGTTTATGCATATGTACATATATGCATATTCTTGTATATATACATATATGCATTTACATGTTTAAATGCATTTGCATATACAGTACATGTATATATGCACTTACATATACATGTATATATGCACTTACACATACATGTAAATAGGCACTTACATATACATGTAATAGGCATGTAAATATAACATGTTCAACTCAAATTGTGTGTGTTTGTGTGTGTGACTGTTTTGTGGTTTCTAAGGACAGTGTTTTGTCAGGACAGTAATGAGCTGTTATCGGATTGTCTGATTATAGCGTATTGCTGTCCTAACAAAACACTGTCCATAAAAACCACAAAACAGTCACACACACAAACACACACAATTTTAGTAGAACATGTTATATTTACATGTATATGTCTATCTGATATGCATATATACATTTATATGCATATATGTATATACACTGTACAGTACATGAATATGCATTTATGATATGCTTATATACATGTATATATGTATATTTGTGTGTATGTATATGACATAGATATCAATTATATAAATAATGCAGGGATTGTTAAGTATGACTTCAATATTATTAGTCACAGTTTTTAAATTTATAGTTTTCTTTCATTCAGCTAATTTTAATTTCATCTTAGTCCACCTATCATGAGAGGAGTTTTGTAAATACTCTGTCCATCCATCTTTCCTTTATGTGAGATGGATACTTTGGCCAAAAACAAACAATCATGTAATGTTTATTGGTTTACATGTGACAGCAGCTATCATCAAAATGTAGAATTTCCTCTAAATATAAGTATAAATGATCTCTTACAGATGTCATGTGAACACGTCCAGAGTCAGGAGATCGCAGGTAGCCAGAAGCACGATCAACTTCCTTTAAACACGAATACCAAGGTACATTTTAGTTCTTGTGTTCCTAAACAGAATTACTTGCTACGTGTGGTTTCATCAACCTTAATGTTCAATTAGGTGTGTATAGGAGTGTACTATGGTTTTTATGGACAGTTGTTTGTTTGGACAGTCAGACGCTATAAACAATCAGACAATCAATCAGATAACAGCTCATTACTGTCCTGACAAAACACTGTCCTTAAAAACCACAAAACAGTCACACACACAAACACACACAACTTCAGTTGAACATGTTATATTTACATGTATATGTCTATCTGTACATTATATGTATATGCATATATATACATGTATATGTTTATGCATATATACATCTATATGTTTATGCATATGTACATATATGCATATTCTTGTATATATACATATATGCATTTACATGTTTAAATGCATTTGCATATACAGTACATGTATATATGCACTTACATATACATGTATATATGCACTTACACATACATGTAAATAGGCACTTACATATACGTGTAATAGGCATGTAAATATAACATGTTCAACTCAAATTGTGTGTGTTTGTGTGTGTGACTGTTTTGTGGTTTCTAAGGACAGTGTTTTGTCAGGACAGTAATGAGCTGTTATCTGATTGTCTGATTACTGTATAGCGTATTGCTGTCCTGACAAAACACTGTCCTTAAAAACCACAAAACAGTCACACACACAAACACACACAACTTCAGTTGAACATGTTATATTTACATGTATATGTCTATCTGTACATTATATGTATATGCATATATATACATGTATATGTTTATGCATATATACATCTATATGTTTATGCATATGTACATATATGCATATTCTTGTATATATACATATATGCATTTACATGTTTAAATGCATTTGCATATACAGTACATGTATATATGCACTTACATATACATGTATATATGCACTTACACATACATGTAAATAGGCACTTACATATACGTGTAATAGGCATGTAAATATAACATGTTCAACTCAAATTGTGTGTGTTTGTGTGTGTGACTGTTTTGTGGTTTCTAAGGACAGTGTTTTGTCAGGACAGTAATGAGCTGTTATCTGATTGTCTGATTACTGTATAGCGTATTGCTGTCCTGACAAAACACTGTCCTTAAAAACCACAAAACAGTCACACACACAAACACACACAACTTCAGTTGAACATGTTATATTTACATGTATATGTCTATCTGTACATTATATGTATATGCATATATATACATGTATATGTTTATGCATATATACATCTATATGTTTATGCATATGTACATATATGCATATTGTATATATACATATATGCATTTACATGTTTAAATGCATTTGCATATACAGTACATGTATATATGCACTTACATATACATGTATATATGCACTTACACATACATGTAAATAGGAACTTACATATACGTGTAATAGGCATGTAAATATAACATGTTCAACTCAAATTGTGTGTGTTTGTGTGTGTGACTGTTTTGTGGTTTCTAAGGACAGTGTTTTGTCAGGACAGTAATGAGCTGTTATCTGATTGTCTGATTACTGTATAGCGTATTGCTGTCCTGACAAAACACTGTCCTTAAAAACCACAAAACAGTCACACACACAAACACACACAATTTCAGTTGAACATGTTATATTTACATGTATATGTCTATCTGTACAGCATATGTATATACATGTATATATATATCTATATGTTTATGCATATGTACATATATGCATATTCATGTATATATACATATACTGTATGTATTTACATTTTTATATGCATTTGCATTTACATGTATATATGCACTTACATATTCATGTATATATGCACTTACATATTCATGTATATATGCACTTACATATACATGTATATAGGCACTTACATATACATGTAAATAGGCACTTACATATACATGTAATAGGCATGTAAATATAACATGTTCAACTGAAATTGTGTGTGTTTGTGTGTGTGACTGTTTTGTGGTTTCTAAGGACAGTGTTTTGTCAGGACAGTAATGAGCTGTTATCTGATTGTCTGATTACTGTATAGCGTATTGCTGTCCTGACAAAACACTGTCCTTAAAAACCACAAAACAGTCACACACACAAACACACACAATTTCAGTTGAACATGTTATATTTACATGTATATGTCTATCTGTACAGCATATGTATATACATGTATATATATATATCTATATGTTTATGCATATGTACATATATGCATATTCATGTATATATACATATACTGTATGTATTTACATTTTTATATGCATTTGCATTTACATGTATATATGCACTTACATATTCATGTATATATGCATTTGCATTTACATGTATATAGGCACTTACATATACATGTAAATAGGCACTTACATATACGTGTAATAGGCATGTAAATATAACATGTTCAACTGAAATTGTGTGTGTTTGTGTGTGTGACTGTTTTGTGGTTTCTAAGGACAGTGTTTTGTCAGGACAGTAATGAGCTGTAATCTGATTGTCTGATTATAGCGTATGGCTGTCCTAACAAACCACTGTCCATTAAAACCACAAAACAGTCACATACACAAAAACACACAATTTCAGTTGAACATGCTATATTTACATGTATATGTCTATCTGTACAGTATATGTTTATGCATATATATATATATCTATATGTTTATGCATATGTACATATATGCATATTCTTGTGTGTATATATATAGAGTCAGAGTCAGAGTCAGAGAGTCTTTATTGTCATTTGCACCGCATGTGGTACATGAGATGAAAACGAGATTATGTACACGAGGTCCCAGTTACATCCAACAACAAATGAAAGAGAAAAACAGTAATAACATCGAGAACTAACTAAGAAAAACATCAACTAGTAATACACTAAGCCTAATATAGTGGGAATAAACAGCAGCACGAACATGAGTTTGTATGAGCAGATGGTCACAGATGGTCACAGATGAACACAGCAACAAGAAAACATATCAGCATCACCATGATGTGATATTTTGCAGTGTTTATTTTAATTTTATTTTTATTTATTCATGAGTCTAACAGCCTCAGGGTAGAAGCTGTTCCTCAGTCTAGTGGTTCTACACTTGATGCTCCTCAACCTCCGTCCTGAGGGGAGTGGGGCAAAGAGTGAGTGTGCTGGATGAGTGAGGTCTTTCATGATACAGGTGGCTCTTTTCCTGCATCTAGAGGTGTAAATGTCTGTGATGGTGGGGAGACTGACTCCAACAGACTTCTGTGCAGCCTTCACCACTCTCTGCAGAGCTTTTCTTTCTTCAACTGTGCAGCCTCCATGCCACACGTTGATGCTGGAGCACAGGATGCTCTCCACTGCACACCTGTAGAACGAGGTGAGAACTGGGCTGCTCAGACCGGCTCGTCTCAGCCGTCTGAGGAAGTAGAGTCTCTGATGACCTTTCTTGATCAGGCTGGTGGTGTTGTTGCTCCAGCTGAGGTTATCATTCAGGTGTACACCCAGGTATTTGTAGCTGGAGACCACTTCCACTGCAGACCCACCTATTACCAGTGGGGCATGGGTGTGTTTGTTCCTTCTGAAGTCCACAATCATCTCCTTTGTCTTCTTCACATTCATGTGAAGATTGTTCTCTTTGCACCAGCTCTCCAGATGTTCCACCTCCTGTCTGTAGCTGGACTCATCATTGTTTGTGATGCATCCCACCACCGCTGTATCATCTGCAAACTTAACAATATGACAGCCTGGAAGTGTGGCTGTACAATCATATGTGAGCAGAGTGAACAGAAGGGGGCTCAGCACACATCCCTGAGGAGAGCCAGTGCTGAGGGTTATGGTGGAGGAGGAGAAGTTGTGGATCTTCACGGACTGTGGTCTGTCTGTTAAGAAGTCTAGTATCCAGTTATATACATATACAGTATACATTTACATGTTTAAATGCATTTGCATTTACATGTATATATGCACTTACATATACATGTATTTATGCACTTACATATACATGTATATATGCACTTACATATACATGTATATATGCACTTATATATACATGTAATAGGCATTTAAATATAACATGTTCAACTGAAATTGTGTGTGTTTGTGTGTGTGACTGTTTTGTGGTTTCTAAGGACAGTGTTTTGTCAGGACAGTAATGAGCTGTTATCTGAGTGTCTGATTATAGCGTATTGCTGTCCTAACAAACCACTGTCCATTAAAACCACAAAACAGTCACACACACAAACACACACAATTTTAGTAGAACATGTTATATTTACATGTATATGTCTATCTGTACAGTATATGCATATATACATGTATATGCATATATGTATATACACTGTACAGTACATGAATATGCATTTATGATATGCTTATATACATGTATATATGTATATTTGTGTGTATGTATATGACATAGATATCAATTATATAAATAATGCAGGGATTGTTAAATATGACTTCAATATTATTAGTCACAGTTTTTAAATTTATAGTTTTCTTTCATTCAGCTAATTTTAATTTCATCTTAGTCCACCTATCATGAGAGGAGTTTTGTAAATACTCTGTCCATCCATCTTTCCTTTATGTGAGATGGATACTTTGGCCAAAAACAAACAATCATGTAATGTTTATTGGTTTACATGTGACAGCAGCTATCATCAAAATGTAGAATTTCCTCTAAATATAAGTATAACTGATCTGTTACAGATGTCATGTGAACACGTCCAGAGTCAGGAGATCGCAGGTAGCCAGAAGCACGATCAACTTCCTTTAAACACGAATACCAAGGTACATTTTAGTTCTTGTGTTCCTAAACAGAATTACTTGCTACGTGTGGTTTCATCAACCTTAATGTTCAATTAGGTGTGTATAGGAGTGTATTGTGGTTTTTATGGACAGTTGTTTGTTTGGACAGTCATACGCTATAAACAATCAGACAATCAATCAGATAACAGCTCATTACTGTCCTGACAAAACACTGTCCTTAAAAACCACAAAACAGTCACACACACAAACATACACAACTTCAGTTGAACATGTTAGTGCTGGTGAATTTTTGGAAAAAACACAAAAAATACTGAGTTTTTCTGTGTTTTTTCACCACAGTTCGTTAGCTAAACATGTGGACACACGTTTCTGATCATTTTTATGCATTCGTAAGCAGTTTTTTTCAACTCCACAGTGTAACTCTTACCTAATTTAATATATTGCACACAAAACATTAAGGTTTACTGAGGGGCTGCATGGGCTCCATGAGCAAGACATCTAATCCATGTGTTTACATCATGGGAAAAACATGTAACAAAATAAAATTTTAATTTTGATTTTTATGAGTTTCCCTCGGACTGTAATCTTATAAATACTTTGTTTAAAGTTCTGATGAATGTTGACTTGCCCATATACTAAATACATGATTTTTTTCTGTGTCCTCCATGTTTTCTAGAGAAAAAGTCAAGCAAGTCTAGGATCCAGAAGAATGGCAAAGAAAAAGTGGTCAAATGGTGAAGTAGCTGATGTAATGCGTAATTTCCGAAATCACATAAGTGAAGGAAAACTGACCAGAAAGAATTAATGCAACCACTGTAAGAAGGTTGAGGGCCCTATGTTGGCTCAAAGAACAGTTCAAAATATGAGACTTTGTGAGAAACCGGGGAATAACTGAAAAGAGATAAAAACAGAAACAAAACTTACAGATTTTTTAATGTATCTAAAAATCTACGTCTGGCCTCTGGACATTTAAAAAACAAAACAAAAACGTAGAAATGTTTAGTCTTTCGTTGCATAGGTACCAGGTACATACCAGTTAAGTACAGGATAACATGTCACTTCATACTATAGCCTGGTACCAGTTAAGTACAGGATAACATGTCACTTCATACTATAGCCTGGTACAAAACGTAGAAATGTTTAGTCTTTCGTTGCATAGGTACCAGGTACATACCAGTTAAGTACAGGATAACATGTCACTTCATACTATAGCCTGGTACAAAATATACATACCGGTTATATAACCAGTATGCTACCAGTATCTGGTATGTACCCATCTGTATTATGTATTAATATTGTATAAATCTGTGTAACACTTTTAAATACTTTATTTATTTATTTTATCTAAAAAAGCTAAGTCTGGTCCTCTGGACATTCAAAAAAATAAAACAAAACGAAGCAAAAGTTTCGTCTTTCGTCCGAAAGCCTTCTTCAGTCTGAGTTGCTGTATTCAGCTCAGTCTTATAAATAGCACCCTCCCACAGTGGATCAACCAGTTGGCTGATGACAGCCGAAACCAGCTGCTCACATGATCAAGGAGGACCATCAGCCTAACGATGGATCGTTAGCACCCTGATGGTTGTTTGCTATTCACAGAGGGCTTAGTGATACTAGCAATCATAGCATTGTAAGAGGGGGACAGTTGAACCCGGAGGCCTCCACCCCCGTTTAACGATGGACGTTTCTTTTCACTTCAGCTCTCAGCTCCTCCTCTGTGGCTCTGACTGTGTCTGAAAGAGCTGCCATCTCTCTGCTCAGAGCCTCCATATTCTCAATCAGCCCACTCTTCTGCTCCTCTTCCTCCCTCAGAGCAGCCAGCCTGGCCTCCTCTTCCTCTGTTAGAAACTGGTGAAGCTTCTTAAACTGCTTCTTAATCTGCCTCTTTGTGAGTCGAGCCTGGACCTTCACATGTTCTGCTGTCTGATCAAACTCAGACTGAACTTTCTTCTTGACCTCCTGCTTCTCCTTCAGTGGTTTCATAGATCTCAGCAGATCCTCTTTGAGTTCCGTTGCAGCTTCATCGATGGGTCTGAACCTGTGGTCGGTGTGTTTCTTCGAGTCTCTGCAGACGATATAAATTAAGGAGGACCACTTTTTTTTATTTAGAGATAAATAATAACACTATTAATAAAATCAATAATGAACAAATAACACTTCAGCTCTCAGCTCCTCCTCTGTGGCTCTGACTGTGTCCGAAAGAGCTGCCATCTCTCTGCTCAGAGCCTCCATATTCTCAATCAGTCCACTCTTCTGCTCCTCTTCCTCCCTCAGAGCAGCCAGCCTGGCCTCCTCTTCCTCTGTTAGAAACTGGTGAAGCTTCTTAAACTGCTTCTTAATCTGCCTCTTTGTGAGTCGAGCCTGGACCTTCACATGTTCTGCTGTCTGATCAAACTCAGACTGAACTTTCTTCTTGACCTCCTGCTTCTCCTTCAGTGGTTTCATAGATCTCAGCAGATCCTCTCTGAGTTCCGCTGCAGCTTCATCGATGGGTCTGAACCTGTGGTCGGTGTGTTTCTTCGAGTCTCTGCAGACGATATAAATTAAGGAGGACCACTTTTTTTTATTTAGAGATAAATAATAACACTATTAATAAAATCAATAATGAACAAATAACACTTCAGCTCTCAGCTCCTCCTCTGTGGCTCTGACTGTGTCCGAAAGAGCTGCCATCTCTCTGCTCAGAGCCTCCATATTCTCAATCAGTCCACTCTTCTGCTCCTCTTCCTCCCTCAGAGCAGCCAGCCTGGCCTCCTCTTCCTCTGTTAGAAACTGGTGAAGCTTCTTAAACTGCTTCTTAATCTGCGTCTTTGTGAGTCGAGCCTGGACCTTCACATGTTCTGCTGTCTGATCAAACTCAGACTGAACTTTCTTCTTGACCTCCTGCTTCTCCTTCAGTGGTTTCATGGATCTCAGCAGATCCTCTCTGAGTTCCGCTGCAGCTTCATCGATGGGTCTGAACCTGTGGTCGGTGTGTTTCTTCGAGTCTCTGCAGACGATATAAATAAAGGAGGACCACTTTTTTTATTTAGAGATAAATAATAACACTATTAATAAAATCAATAATGAAGTTATTTCATGAGTGACTGGAATGAAATCCCTACCTTGTCCTGAGAGTAAATTATAGCTTCGATAATGATACTACAGTATCCACTTTGCACTGCGTGCCTGCATAGTTGGTAACAGGAATGCGTTTGCTGGCAGTGGCACTAGCCCATGCAGGAATTGTCCGTTTCACCTTCTTGCTTTTGGATTTCCCATACTTGTAGCCATCCTTCATCCTTAGAAGGAGAACAAAGCAGTGTGTTGAGCACTGGCCAGCCTCGCAGTCCGGGCATTTCACATCTTTCTCATCCTTTTTTTTCTCCCTCCACTCCCTCTTCAGTAGTGTCTTCATTCTTGTCCGTATTCGCGTCACCTGAATTCTCCCCCTCCTCATCTTCGCCTCTTGCAGCTGAAGATGCTGCCTGATCTTCATCAGCAGAGGGCGACTCCTCATCTGAGGCTTCTGGATCGTTCTCTGCAGCCGCGGAGGGTGCCTTCTCCTGAGTTGGAGTCGCTGTTGCATGGCGAATCGGCATAATGGGAGCGTTACCTTCAACTTATCCACACTCACAGAAATGATTCAAGGCATAAGTAATTTTTATGCATTTAAATCTATTAGATTTTATTTAAAAACTCGTATTTTTAATATATATGCATTAAAATAAAATATTATCTTAATAATTTAATCAAATATCAACTGTATTGAATGTAATTAGTTAATACTTACTAACATTGTTTAAATTATTGTTTAAATAATCAAAGATATAAAACAAGATTATATTCTTTAAATTTTATGTGATTGGTTTTCATAAAAGTTATGTGAAACAATGTCCTCCACCAGTAGATGGCGGTAATGCCCTTTAAGTTGCTTACTAACTGCCGTAAAACTTGAACAAGAAGAAGAAGAAAAAGCTGTCCTCCATTTTGCATCATCCAAGTTGTTCTTCATACATGCACGGTAGGCAATCCGTAA
>JBBPBX010068621.1:4800-19072 GCA_038048925.1 Garcialebias charrua
TATATATAATTTGCAGTTTTTCACTTATCGCTGCCGCTGGGCTTAAGGGTACGGATCCCCCGCGATAAATGAGGGACTACTGTAGTGCAGAGCAAATTCCAGGCTGCGCCAAAAGCTAAGGAATAAAATTGCACACTTTGTCCTTGTTAAGCTGCTGTTGTCCAGTAAATGACCAAATTTAAAAATAATAACTGGCGTGGGGCGGCACTGTGACACAGTCGGTAGAAATCAAATCCCGGCCATGACCTCTCTGGGTGGAGTTTGCATGTTCTCTCTCTGCATGCATGAGTTACCACCGGGTGCTCCGGTTTCCTGCACACACCAAAAACATGCATGTTAGGCTGATTGATAACTAAATTGTCTCTAGGTGTGAGTGAGAAAGTGAATGTTTGTTTGTCTCTGTGTGTCCCTGTGATGGACTGGAGACCTGTCCAAGGTGTGTGCCGACTCTCACTCAGTGACTGACCTGAAAATGAAGAAACAGGTAAAGATGGAGGGATCATTGGTGTGTATCACTGATTCCAACACTAGATGGAGACAAAGCGCCATAACTTTTTTTAAATTTATTTCTGGTGACGTTGGAAGCATTCAAACTTTTACAGTTTCTCTGAACTCTTTACACACAAATTCTGGTTGAGACACAATGACCACAACACGTAACTCGTGCACCAACTCCCTGAACCAGATCTGCTAAACTACAAGCACAATTCCTGCTTTATACTCAAACTGCAGTTCTAAAAACACACTTTTTTCAAAACAGTTTTGTTGCATTTTGCACAATTTTCATGAATAAAATCTCTTGTTTTCACAACTGTTATTCAAAATTCATAAATCTATTACCCTACTTTGCACACTGACTCATCACATCGGCAAACACCGTTCACACAGTTTTACAATTAGCAATCAGAGCTTTGGCACAAAAGGGGAACAGGTGAGGTCTTCTGTTTTGGAACAACGGATGCCAACATTGGAAGCAGAGCCAGAGGCGAGAGAACGGGGAGGATGAGAACGAGGAAGGCCAAGCACCGTAATCTCTGATGAGATCCGAGCCACTTTGGTTGACCATATGCTCAGCCATGGTCTAACAATGAGGGAGGCTGGGCAAATAGACACATTAGCATCATCTGGACTTTCTAAAAATACAGGTACTCCACATCCGTACAGTAGTACGGTATTGCCTTTGAATGGTTCTGTAGGACTGTAAAAATGAAGTATGTTTCAAGAATTTGTGAAAAGTATTCCTACACAGTGTTTACAGTATTTTAGTATTTGTATTGCATAACTGAAAGATTACCAACACAAGGTGGATGGTATCATCATCGTCTGTCTACTCAACAGTAAACTGAAATTGTGAACACGGTCCTAGAAAATAAGGTCTCAACATTACGGCAAATACAAAGAAATAGAAAACAATGAGCTATTGCAAAATATCTAAACAGTAATCTTATCACCGCTGGACCGTGGCTGATGCAGCCATAATATGAGGATGAAACAGGTCTACAGGGTGCCATTTGAACACAATTCAGAAAGAGTTGTGATGTAACCATGTGTAAGTAAGTCCAATACAATATATTCCACAACTGATGCATAATCTCAACGTTGTATAAATTATTCAAATGTCAGTATACAGTAAATTATTCTGTTGTCTTATATTTAGACCACTGTATGTGCAACGTTGTGTTGGTTGGGATGTGCACTGTGTTCACTTTTTTGTGTGAGGAAAATAAAACGTATATGTTACCATTTATTTGTGTGTTCTGAGTGTAAAAACAATATTCTAAAATATTTTACAAACACACTGTTGTATGTACTAGCTGTACTAGAAGGCCAAAGCCGCGTATGCACAGAGGATCGAGGGACAGTTCACCTCACATGATCCAAGGAGCATGTGGCAGGGCATCAAATGCTTAACAGACTACAAGGGCAAAAGCAAACAATGCCCCAGGGACCCATCCCTGCCTGATGCCCTCAATAAGTTTTATGCACGTTTTGATGATCCAAACAGACCAACTAGCACCAGACTCACCTCATCACCAGACGAGGAGCACCTCAAAGTGACCGCAGCAGAAGTGAGAGGCAGTCTCAGAAGGATCAACCCTCATAAAGCTACGGGTCCAGACAACATCCCAGGGAAAGTTCTGAAGGAATGTGCGGACCAGCTCTGTGAGGTGCTGGCTGACATCTTCACCACCTCACTTGCACTGGAGTCAGTTCCCACCTGCCTGAAGACCGCCACCATCATCCCAGTCCCAAAAAGCTCCACAGTGACTGGTCTGAATGACTACAGACCGGTGGCTCTCACCCCGATAGTCGCTAAATGTTTTGAGAAACTGGTCATGTCCCACATCAAGACAGCCGTCAACATCAACGAGGACCCTCATCAATATGCATATCGTGAGAACCGATCAACAGAGGACGCCATCTCCTCCGTGGTCCACACTGCTCTCACCCACCTGGATCAGAAGGACTCATACGTGCGTCTGCTCTTTGTGGACTTCACATCTGCCTTCAACACCATGATCCCCCAAACTCTGATAGACAAACTATCCACACTTGGACTAAGCCCCTCTATTTGTAACTGGGTCTTAGACTTCTTAACAGACAGACCACAGTCCGTGAAGATCCACAACTTCTCCTCCTCCACCATCACCCTCAGCACTGGCTCTCCTCAGGGATGTGTGCTGAGCCCTCTTCTGTTCACTCTGCTCACATATGATTGTATAGCCACACATCCAGGCTGTCATATTGTTAAGTTTGCAGATGATACAGCTGTGGTGGGATGCATCACAGATAATGATGAATCCAGCTACAGACAGGAGGTGGAACATCTGGAGAGCTGGTGCAAAGAGAACAACCTTCACATGAATGTGAAGAAGACGAAGGAGATGATTGTGGACTTCAGAAGGAACAAACACACCCACACCCCACTGTATATAGGTGGATCTGCGGTGGAGGTGGTCTCCAGCTACAAATACCTGGGTGTACACATGAATGATAACCTCAGCTGGAGCAATAACACCACCAGCCTGATCAAGAAAGGTCATCAGAGACTCTACTTCCTCAGACGGCTGAGACGAGCCGGTCTGAGAAGCCCAGTCCTCACCTCGTTCTACAGGTGTGCAGTGGAGAGCGTCCTGTGCTCCAGCATCAACGTGTGGCATGGAGGCTGCACAGTTGCAGAGAGAAAAGCTCTGCAGAGAGTGGTGAAGGCTGCACAGAAGTCTGTGGGAGTCAGTCTCCCCACCATCACAGACATTTACACCTCCAGATGCAGAAAAAGAGCCACCTGCATCATGAAAGACCTCACTCACCCAGCACACTCACTCTTTGCACCACTCCCCTCGGGACGGAGGTTGAGGAGCATCAAATGTAGAACCACTAGACTGAGAAACAGCTTCTACCCTGAGGCTGTCAGACTCATGAATAAATAAATAATAAGAATAAACACTGCAAAATGTCACATCATACTGATACTGTACTGATCTGTTTCTTGTTGCTGCGTTCATCTGTGACCATCTGCTCATGTTCGTGCTGCTGTTTATAATGATGTTTTTCTACTACATTAGGGCTTAGTGTATTACTAGCTGATGTGATGTCTCTCTTAGTTAATCCTAGATGTTATTATTGTATTTCTCTTGCATTTGTTGTTGGATGTAACTGGGACCCTGTGTACATAATCTCGTTTTCAACACATGTACTACATGCGGTGCAAATGACAATAAATTCTCTCTGACTCTGACTCTGACTCTGACTAACACTGAACAAAAAAAGGGCCTACGTCATTATGATGGTTGGATAGAAGTGTTTAACTCTGAGTATGTACGTGTTTTTATATCCTTTATGTATTTTATATTTCAATTTGTCGCTGATAATGTTTGCTCTGTATTACACTGTATTGGTTTGTTAAGTGTCCTTGGGTGTCCTGAAAGGCGCTTTTAAATAAAATGATGATGATTATTATTATTATTATTATTATTATTTAACTGGTTCTTATAAATGTCTATTCATATGATGGTTTGTGTCATCTGAGAACAAAATACCATTTTGAGAAGGGAAAACGTTGTTTTGAATGTAAAGTTTCATTTTGAGAATTGAGGGGTTTTGCCCATTGTGTGCATGTTTTTTTCATTAGTGTGTAGAGTTCTGAGAGTAGGCATGATTTCAGAAAATGTGTGCAAATACAGGTACAGTAGTCCCCGACTTATGACGGAGATCCGTTCCTACGCTCCGTCGTAAGTCGAATTTCAACGTAAGTTGGCACATACATAAATACTGCACAATATACATGTACAGTACTGTATTAATAAGCACTTCGCCTATCCTAACACAGTACCCTACATAATTATCAAAAAACACATACATTTGGAGCCATAATGAAGGAAAAAAAGAGTTAATTTCTTACTGGGAGCTGGTGAAGCCTTCCTCCGTGTGTTAGCATGTTAGCTCGTTGCTCCACCAACATCTGCAGCTGCCTGTGCTTCGCGCGGTCCAGGGCGTTTACAGTAAGGTCTGTTAGCATGTTAGCCCCTCCTAACCTCCTCTGCCTCCGGTCTGCCTCGTAAACCTCCGGTCCAAACAATGAGGTCTCCTGTAATTTTCCACTGAGTGCGCTGCTTCTGCCGTCAAAACCGGAAGGAACTCGGAACTCGGCTTTCAAAATAAAAAAAATTCAAAATAATAATAATAATAATAATAATTATTATTATTATTTCATTTTTATTTTATGGAGATGCGGGTCGTAACCACGAAACGTCGTAACTCGAGGCCGTCAAAAGTCGAGGACTACATGTAATTGAGAAAAACTGAAATTCTGCTGTTCTCATCCAGTCATCAAAAACCTACATATGAGCTATGTTAAGAGGTCTGGGAAGCCCAGAAGTGGAGACTTTAAGAAGATTGCTCCTACATACAGTAGGAGACCACGTTTATATAATAATAATAATAATAATGAATTCAATTTATAACGCACTTTTCATTAATGAAAATCTCAAAGTGCTACAAGGTGCAACATAATTAAATGTCAATAAAACAAATAATAAAACAATTAAAATCAATAACAGTATCAGCTAAGATCAAAAGTAGAATCATGAGGAGGTAGAGTATGCTCGGTTGAAAAGAAAGGTCTTCAAGCCGCTCTTAAAGTCAACCACAGACTGTGGGGCTCTCAGACAGTCAGGAATAATATAATGCAAACATCAGATGGAAAGATGAAAAAAAAAAGGCGAGCCTTCATCTGATCACATTTATCAGCCAGGAACTGATCACAGACCCACTGACATACTGTGCACGAGAAGAGGCAGCATCAGAGGTCAGTCCCAGGTCAACCTGCTCTTGCGGGTCACACAACTGAACTGCACTGTACCAGGCAGCATGGACCCCACTTCAAGATGGGCTTGTTGTATCCCTATGGAGGCCAACCCGTGTTAACTGGACATGTTTTCAGATCCTTCTTTATACAGTACAGCGGCACTGGAGCTGTCAGTTTCAGCCAATGAGAGGAGACCCGTTTAAGATAAGTTGTACAGAAAGAAATGGAGACTGAAGAGAAGAATCACTATGTTTTTATGTATTTAAAGTGCATATTTTACTTGTACAGGTAGTCCTCGACTTACAATGGTCTTGAGTTATGACGTTTCGCAGTTACGACGCATCTCCCATAAATATTTTTTTTTTTTTTTGAAAAGCCGAGTTACGCAGTTTCCGGTTTTACTAGCTGCAGAGGCTACAACTGCCCTGTACTCTCTAAAAAAGCTAAGTCTGGTCCTCTGAACATTCAAAAAACAAAACTGTAGTACAGAGGTGGGTAGAGTATTCAAAAATTTTACTCAAGTAAAAGTATTGTTACTTGAACCAAATGTTACTCAAGTAAAAGTAGTGAGTAGGCATCCAAAAATTTACTTGAGTAAAAGTAAAAAAGTACTTTGATTATAACCTACTCAAGTAGTGAGTAACTGCGGAGTACCATCTCGTGTCATTAAATTATAACATGCAAATGGATTTACAAGGAAACATAACTTTTAATGGACTGAATATACATTGTTATAAATAAAAACACAAAGGCAAAAGGATTTAGAAATAAACCACTTATCTTTTACATTGTTATAAATAAAAATAAATAAAAAACACAAAGGCAACTGTATCCAAAATAATTCAGCTAAATACTGTATTAATAAACGACTTTCTGCAAAACTTTGTTTCTACCAGTTGGAACTCATTTTCTTACATTTTGACATCCTATAAACAGAACTAACTGTTTAAGTATAAACTGAAACACAGTCCTACACATCAGGCAAAGGACTGTGTATTCCTGAACTTAATCAGTAGAACAACTGACAGCATAAACTCAGTGAAACATTATTCAATAATGTGACTGTTAAGCTTTAAGAGTAGCTGGCTCTCAAGGTTTTTGCAGTGAAGCTGTGATCTCTTAGCAGTTAAAAGGAGTCCTGCATGACTAAAGAGTCTCTCACAAGCTGCAGATGCTGGAAGACTTGTGTTGACTTTGAGTGACAACTGCTTGATTTGAGGAAAAGAGTGTAACAGAGCCATACCTCCAGTGGATGGACATGAAAGATACCTCTCCAGCTCTCCTGATTTTCTGGTCTTAATGGATCCAAAGAAGTCTTCTTCATCAGAGTGGCTGCTGTTTGTGCTGTTGTCATCATCAGTGTTAGTGTCCAAGTCATCCTTGATGTAGTTGAGACCTTTAAAAACATTTTTGCAAAGAATTACTACACTTATGCATTATTTATAGCATGTGTATGTAATGTTTTGTTATGTGCACACACACACTGATGTTTTTATATTTACCAGATTTTAAGATCCCATCCAGCAGGGCATCGATGAGAGGTGCACACACTTTGCAAGATGATACAAGCTTCTTCCTTGTCTTGCCTTGGTGTAGTGTTGGCAGGAAGAAGCCCATGTACACAGATGATTCTCACACTCTTCATCGGTGGCTCATCAGAGGAGGAGGATTTTCGCTTCTTGTTGGAATCTACCAACTCAGTGTATTTCATCAAGCTGTTCGAGTGGATCCTCTGTTCACAAATAAATACATAAATAAATAAAACAGAATAAGAATATATAATCCACACATCAAACATTTCAGATAAACCTATTACATTTTCAAAGACATGCCAAAGCATTGAGTTAATAATAATGATTTAAAAAAGCTGGTCCTCTGGACATTCAAAAAACAAAACAAAAAGCTTTGTTTGTTATATACAGTATACTGTATATGTTTGAGACTTAATAATACGTTACTAAATAAAGTAACTTAAATACAATTAACCCTTGTTGTTTATTTTAGTTTGTACTGTGTTCAAATATGAAACCAAAGCAGTTTGCCAGGGCAAAAATGTTTTTAGTTTATTTTAGAGAGAGAGAGAAAAAGATACTTTCAAGCCCAAAACCGCAATCATAACTGGATAACAACAAATTCAAATATACTTTTTTCCCCTGAAAAGTTACAAGAAGAAGCCTTTTAAAATCAGGAGCATCATGAACAGTTTATGTCCTGATGCTGCTCAATAATTCAGGTCAAACAAATCTAACAAGGATGTCAGGTCTTCTGAACAGATTCTTCTTTGTTGAAACATTTCGTCTGAGGAGCTGCAAAAACTCAGTAAAAAAGTAGTTTAACCAGTTAGCTGACTTCCAGAAAACTAGCTATTCACTTGATAAACAGAGGACATCAGCCCACTGATGGCTGCTTGCTATTCAACAGGAGCTGAGTGGCTCTTGACATTCTCAA
Organism: Garcialebias charrua; assembly: GCA_038048925.1. Lineage (NCBI taxonomy): Eukaryota > Metazoa > Chordata > Actinopteri > Cyprinodontiformes > Rivulidae > Garcialebias > Garcialebias charrua. The sequence continues at coordinate 12,557 of JBBPBX010068621.1, forward strand.
GGTACAAACAATGGGGAGACAGGTCTTTTCTGTTGCCGGCCCAAAAGCCTGGAACAGCCTCCCCCTTGAGCTGCGTGCCACCTCTGATCTGACTCTGTTCAAAACCAGACTGAAGACCCACTTGTTCAAAAAAGCTTTCAGTGTGTAACTTTTATTACTTTTGGTATTTTAGTATGTAGCATTTTTATTTCCATTGCCTCCATTTATTGCTGCTGTTTTTATTTTTTATTTTCACTGATTTATTGTACCGGTTTTTATATTTTCTGTCCTGTTAAGCACCTTGGTCAATGCAAGGCATTGTAGGAAGGTGCTATACAAATAAAGTTTATTATTATTATTATTATTCTTACATACTCTTGATCGATCGAGAGAGAGACACTATCACACACATACTGTACAATGCTGTTATTGCATCACTCAGCCCTCTGTGAGCAGCATAACAACAGCAGCATGTCAACAATAATTAGGTTGATCGTCTTCTTTTTATGTGCGAATAGCTATCTTCTGGCTGAATATCAATGAACAGATTGTTCCAGTGTCTGGATGCTTAAAACCCGATCCATTTTGGAATGTAAGATTTTGCTTTGGCTATTTGATGTAACTGATAAAAACTGGTTTTGAATTGAATTGAGAAAGCTCCTCGGATGAAGAGCGAAACATCTTCTGTTACAAATTAGTTGAACAGATTGTTCCAGTGTCTGGATGCTTAAAACCCGATCCATTTTGGAATGTAAGATTTTGCTTTGGCTATTTGATGTAACTGATAAAAACTGGTTTTGAATTGAATTGAGAAAGCTCCTCGGATGAAGAGCGAAACATCTTCTGTTACAAATTAAGTCCAGTTGTTTCTGTATTGAACATTTTTTTAGACAAATAGTATAATACTGTGACGTTTTATGCATTTTGGTTTGTTTCCTACTAGGCCTGTATGAATCAACTGTAATAATAATAATAATAATCATTTTATTTAAAAGCGCCTTTCAGGACACCCAAGGACACTTAACAAATTGTGTTCCACTAAGACACTTATTGGAGGTTTGTGACTTTAAAAATCTGAGGGGACTGTCAGCATGTGTAGCTACATCTTCCACCAGCCGTCCCATTATGTAGCAAACCATTTGTTTTTAGCTACATTAGCATTTTGCTCATGTGTGCTCACACAAGAGTGTGAACACGTTTTTAGTAACACACCACGTAACATTCAATAGTCACGTCATACACAGTTTTAAAGTTATGCAGGCTGTTGAAATAGAGCTGACATCATTACACAAAAAAAATAAAAAAAATAAAGGCAAACTTACCGCAACGTGTTTTCTCAAATTTGACGTCGAGTTCATGTAGGCTGAAACATCTACAAGTTTTGGCAGACACAGCTGACAGCGCATGATGTAACTATTCTTTTTAGACGACTGAAAGGTGAACATTGCTCGTATGTGAGGCCAGGGGTGCTCTTACTTCTCTTCGCCAGCTTCTGTCGCCATTCTTTCAGGAACCGTCCGTATGTTTCTCTCTTCAACCGAGTCCAGAATCTCAACGTCACTGGCCTGCGCCGGCTGCGTGGAGAGTTTGTTGTGGTCACGTGACTGGTTGGCTTCACTTGATTGGTTACATGTCAGGTGACAATAAGTAACGCAATAAATTTGCCGCAAATGTTTTTATATATTTTAAACAAAAAGTAACGGTAGCGATCGGCAGAAAGCCCATAGTAACGGAGTAAAAGTTGCGGTTTCCTCCCCTAAAATTTACTCAAGTAAAAGTATAAGTCTTTCACATTTAAACTACTCTCACAAGTACAATTTTCTCAATAAGTTACTTAAGTAAATGTAACGGAGTAAATGTAACGCGTTCCTACCCACCTCTGCACACGAGGCACCATTTATTGTCGATGTAGTGATAAGTCACTGTCATGTTCGATTGCATTGAGAGTGATGTCCAAATGTCACACGTTATGCCAACTCTCTCTGTTGACTGCATTTTTGTCAGGATGTCGTCTTTCAGACGTGTGTACATCATACCATACCATACCAGCTTTATTTATAGAGCACTTTAAACACATACAGGACCAAAGTGCTGTACACACAACAAAACAATCACAATCAGGTAATAAAAATGATTAAAATAATTGAGTCACATAATAAAAGTTGAGCAATCATACAATCAGATAATACAAGTGACTAAAATTATTAAAAGTCAACATCTCAGATGGTGTCATAGGCCAGGGAGAAGAGATGGGTTTTTAGAAGAGATTTAAAAACAGACAGGGAAGAGGCCTGTCTGATGTTCAAGGGAAGGTTGTTCCACAGTTTAGGAGCTGCCACAGCAAAAGCACGGTCTCCTCTGAGCTTGCGTTTTGTCTTAGGGACACTCAGGAACAGCTGATCACATGACCTGAGGGATCGAGAGGGTGTGTATGGATGCAGCAACTCAGATAGATAGAGCGGGGCAAGACCATTTAGCACTTTAAAAGCAAATAAAATAACTTTAAAATGAATCCTGGAATGTACGGGCAGCCAGTGCAGGGAGGCTAAAACAGGAGTAATGTGGTCAAACTTTCGTGTGCCAGTTAAAAGTCGTGCAGCAGCGTTCTGTACCCTCTGAAGCTGAGAGATACACGAATCACTGATTCCTATATAGAGTGCGTTACAGTAGTCCAGCCGAGTGGTCACAAAGGCGTGAACTACTGTTTCAAAATGCTGTTTGGAAAGAATTGGTTTCACCTTAGCCAGCTGCCTCAGATGGAAAAAACTAGTTTTAACAACTACTCTGATATGGTTTTCTAATTTTAGTCCAGCATCGACCTTGACCCCCCAGGTTTGTAACATCCATCCATCCATCCATCCATCCATTTTCGTCCGCATATCCGGGGCCGGGTCGCGGGGGTAGCAACCTAAGTAGGGAGGCCCAGACTTCCCTCTCCCCAGCCACTTGGAGCAGCTCCTCTGGGGGAATCCCAAGGCGTTCCCAGGCCAGCCGAGAAACATAGTCCCTCCAGCGTGTCCTGGGTCTTCCTCTGGGTCTCCTCCCGGTGGGACATGCCCGGAACACCTCACCAGGGAGGCGTCCAGGAGGCATCCTAACCAGATGCCCGAGCCACCTCAACTGGCTCCTCTCGATGTGGAGAAGCAGCGGCTCTACTCCGAGTCCCTCCCGGATGACTGAGCTTCTCACCCTATCTCTAAGGGAGAGTCCAGACACCCTGCGGAGAAAACTCATTTCAGCCGCTTGTATCCGAGATCTCGTTCTTTCGGTCACAACCCAAAGCTCATGACCATAGATGAGGGTGGGAACGTAGATCGATCGGTAAATTGAGAGCTTTGCCTTTCGACTCAGCTCTCTCTTCACCACGACAGACCGGTACAGCGCCCGCTTCACTGCGGACGCTGCACCTATCCGCCTATCGATCTCACGCTCCAGTTTTCCCTCATTCGTGAACAAGACCCCGAGATACTTAAACTCCTCCACTTGGGGCAGGACCTCCTCCCCGACCTGGAGAGGGCATGCTACCCTTTTCCGGCTCAAGACCATGGCCTCGGATTTGGAGGAACTGATCCTCATCCCGGCCGCATCACACTCGGCTGCAAACCGCTCCAGCGAAAGCTGTAGATCACAATCTGATGAAGCCAATAGGACCACATCATCTGCAAAAAACAGAGAAGCTTTGTAACAATAGGTTTGTAACAATAGGTCTGATATATTGGGCCGAGGAACCAACATTGACTTTGGGAGTCTCAGTGGAGCTTCCAAAAACCATCACCTCAGTCTTCCCCTCATTAAACTTTAAGAAGTTCACAGCCATCCAGGCTTTGATGTCCTCCAGACATGAAAACAGAGGGGCCAGAGAGTTGGAGTCCTTTTTCTGAAGCGGGACATAAATCTGCGTATCATCTGCATAACAATGAAAGGAGATCCCATATTTTCTAAGAATGGAGCCAAGAGGGAGCAGGTACAGCGTGAAGAGGAGGGGGCCTAAGACTGAGCCCTGAGGAACCCCACACAGAAGAGGAGCAGAGGAGGACACATGGTCACCAAGGCGGACACAGAAAGTACGGTCGGCTAAGTAGGACCTAAACCAGTTCAGTGCTGCACCGCTGACACCCCCCCATTGTTTCAAACGACATAGTAAGATGTCATGGTCCACGGTGTCAAAAGCAGATGATAAATCTAAAAGCAGGAGGACAACACTGTCACCAGAGTCCGTTGCTAAAAATATGTCGTTAAAAACCTTTAAAAGAGCAGATTCTGTACTGTGCAGAGCTTTAAAACCAGACTGTAAAACCTCGAGAATGTTCTGTTCTTCCAAATATGCTGATAGTTGGTTGTACACAACCTTCTCGAGCATTTTTGAAAGAAATGGCAGTTTGGAGATGGGCCTGTAGTTAGCAAGAACAGAGGGGTCAAGAGTGGGTTTCTTAATGAGAGGCTGGACAGCTGCATGTTTAAAATGTTCAGGGACCACACCAGAGGACAGACTGCTGTTCAGAAGAGCAAGGACTGAAGGAGCTACAGTGACAAAAACTTCTTTGAATAAACGAGGAGGAACAGCATCACTTGGTGATCCTGTTGGCTTCAAGTGACTGACCACCTCCTGCAGAGACGACAGAGTCACAGGTTCAAAGGTGTCAAAAACAGCCGAGCAGGGCACAGAGACTGAGGGGTCATGAGTAGAGGGTGAGATCTGGGCCCTGGTGGAATTGACTTTCTCAACAAAGAAGTTTAGAAAGTTTTCACATGCAGCAGGTGAGGGTTCAATATAGTTAGTTTGTGGTGTGTTGAGAACAGAACCAATAACTTTAAACAGTGTTTAAAGACCGTGTAAAGTAAAATTAAATTTGTGTTTTGAGTTTGTCACACGGCATAAATATGTGTTATTAATCACCCATATAAATCTGACTGATTAAAAACATTGTTTACCTTATAAAATTAAGTCTCAAATATAAGGAAAAAACATGATTTTCCCAGGGTCTGGAACGGTGGGGGCGTGTCAGCGCGTGGGCGTGGTTTCAGCGCAGTTCTGCAGCTCAGAGCAAGTAGGAGGACTCTCTCGCTCAGAGCTGAACTGTGTGTGGAGGAGGAAGACAGGTTCATCAGTAAACCTGCTCTGTTTGCTCCTTTTTCCAAGAGTTACGCTGTTTTTAGTGCACAAACAACTCTGGTTTTATTTTTAAAGTTGAGGACGCAACTATAATTCATAACTCCGCTGTTATGTGTTTAGAAGATGAGCGGACTCGCGCGGCTGCACCCGGTCCGACCCGACACATCGCATGCGGGGGCTGTGTTGGTGATTAAAATAAAGAGTAATCACGTTGATAACTAAGTATGCAATGGACCTGTCGCATTTTCTTAGCAAAAAAGGAGCTTGTGAACTTGTAGGGCACAGGCTTAGCAATAAAAAAAAGAAAGAAAAGAAACAGGAAAGGCGGCGGCGGTGTCCGGAGGCTGAGGAGGGAGACGGTCAGTAGCAGGTGCCCTGACCATTAAAACATCCAGGGAAGATGCAGGAACGAGGCATAATTGATTAGCTAGCTAACAATGAACAAAATATCTATGCTATTGCTATCTGATGCTATCTGCGACTCGCGAGTGAACGGCTCCACCCATGCGAAGAACAATTTATATGACTGGAGCAGCAGGGGGTGGGGCTATACTAATGAGGACCGCGTGACGAAACGCGGTCCCGTTTAAAACACGCCTAAAAAATCCTGAAACACACATGTCTTTATACACAGTTTCATCTATAACTCCAAAATTAATTGAGCTACAATTTTGAGACTTTTTACTCATTTACAACATTACAATTATCACATTTATAATGTTTATTTAAGAAAATGTTGAAATTCACTTTACACAGTCTTTAAATCATGGGGATAACGCCTTTAGTCAGGTGTTTCCGTTAAACCATAACATAGTTTGGTTTGAGAATATGAACGAGCCGCTTGAAGCCCTCATTTTCCACAACCGTGTACTGGCATAAATCTTTGCTTAGAAAAGTTGCAATTGCCTCCGTTATGTTAATATCCCAGAGAGAATTGACTGGTTATGTGAGTGAGTCCCAGAGTTTCTTTTGTTTTGCCCCGGAAGGCTTGATGTCGTATGTTAGCGTTAGCATAGCATGATATCTAAGTGGTTTCTGAGGTTTGTAGTTTTAAAAAAAACTGACCTCCGCTTGACAGATCTTGCAAAGCGCTTTGGATTTATCCAGCTCTTTGTCATTTCCTGTTTTGAATCCATTTAGTATTCATTTTTATTCCAGACGTCAGATCTTGGTTGAGATGACTTGCTGAGTGTAGCATTCCCTTTATCGTTCATTCTGTGTATGCGCGTCGCGCGCTTGAACTTTTAATCGGATGTGACGCACTTTACTGTTAAAAAAAATTGATTCTCAAGTCCTTTAAATTGATTCTCAAGTCCTTTAAATCGATATTGTTAAATTTAAATGCAATCAATCTAAAATCAATTAAATCAGTTTTTTTACCCAGCCCTGGTGGATGATACCCGAGTCAAAATCCAAGCTAAGGA
>JBBPBX010068622.1:0-19072 GCA_038048925.1 Garcialebias charrua
TTGTTCATATGAAAACATGAAATGTGGTTTATGAGTTGACACCGAACTAACTTTGAGTGACACATTTGGTAATTTAGGAGTTTTATCCATTGTAATTGATCACTTTCAGCTCTAATTATTATAGTCTGTCCCTCTTAGAGACCTTTCTCTGCTGCTGTCATCTTTATTCCTCTACAGGAATAAACATTTATACCTGGATTATTGAGCATGAACTTTGGTGTTTTGAACCGCTTTGGCATGGCTGCCTTTGAGATGTTGATAGGGGCGAGGGCGGGCCTCGGATGCCATTTTATCACCAGCAAACTGTTTTTGTCCACTCTGGGAGTTAGCTGTTTGTGGGATTCAGTTTGGTTTGGTAGCTCCTCAGACTGAAGAAGTCCTTTGGATGAAGGACAAAACGTCTCAGCAAGAAAATAAACTGTCCAGATGACCTGACTGAACATTGTTGGATTTATACTTGAATTATTGAGCATGAACTTTGGTATACAATACAGTTTTAATGCTATCACTGTGTGAGAGGTGGGGACACCTGGACAGGTTTCCAGTCCATCACAGGGACACAGACCAACGAGACAAACAACTTTCACTTTCTCACCAGGGACAATTTAGACCACGTCTGTCCAGACCACCAGACCAACCAGTTTTCTGAAGATAAGATGGTTTCTAGAGGCCGTCCTGTCCCTCGTGGACTCCTCCCAGGCAGGCAGCCACAGCCAAAGTGGTTTAAGGCAACAAAGTTCATGCTCAGTCATCCAGGTACCAAATCCAGTAATTCTCAGTCGGGTCATCTGGACAGTTTATTTTTTAAAGAAACTGTCCAGATGACCCAACTGAGATTTATTGGATCAGTAGATTTTGTTTGGGTTCCAACACATGTGGGAGTGGAAAGGAATGAGGACGCAGACATTCTTGCAAAACGGGCATTAAAATCTAAAAATACAGTATTAATTATGAAATACCAATAAGTAAAGATGAATGTAAAATGATAATAAACAGATATATTAAGAAAATATGGCAGGAAAACTAGAACATGATACAGGATGGCACTTGTTTAACATTTAGAAAAATGTAGGCTACACAAGAAAATTAAACAGGAAACTAGAATCAGTAATTACTTGTATTGGAATTGAACATACGGTGTGAGGTTTATACATTTTTTTGGTTGGTGCTGATCATTAGAAACCAGGACACTGATGATGGATACACGAAACAGCTTTATTTTATTTTATTTATTTTATGGCCGATATGTATTTTTCTTGAACAAAACAAATATAACAGTGTTTCCTAACTTACATGAATGTATATTTAACAACCCTTGGAATAATTAAAAATAGCATCTATAGTCGCATTCTCACTTAAAAAAATAAAAAATATGGACTACAGTAGGTTTGGTTGGAGCTGCAGTTTCTGCATCTTTATCTTCTTACTTGATATTATATGTGTACAGACATGGCTGACAGACTTTCTTTTTATCCTCTTTTTGGTTGGATCAAAGTCTTTATTTGAAGGCAAATCCTTTTTTTGTTCCCTCTCATGATGCTAACCATGTACGGAGTAGCAGACTTGAACATGTGGCCGTCAAAACAAACTTCACAGATTTCACCTTGGCCTCTAACCATCTCTGGAAAGACTAAACAGCCACTGGCCAAAAGGATGGACCAGCACAGAAGATCAACATCATCAGGTCAGGACTCTGCGGTCTACACTCGTCTCCAGGTCAGAGGTCACTCTTTCAGGGATGAAGATGTTCACATCCTTGATAGAGAGGAACGATGGTTTGAGAGAGGAGTAAAGGAGGCCATCTTTGTGAAAAGAAACCGCCCATCATTAAACAGAGGTGGAGGCCTCCGGGTTCAACTGTCCCCCTCTTACAATGCTGTTATTGCTAGTATCACTCAGCCCTCTGTGAATAGCAAACAACCATCAGGGTGCTAACGATCCATCGTTAGGCTGATGGTCCTCCTTGATCATGTGAGCAGCTGGTTTCGGCTGTCATCAGCAAACTGGTTGTGTAACACTGTGAGAGGGTGCTATTTATAAGACTGAGCTGAACACAGCACCTCAGACTGAGGAAGTCTTTCGGACGAAAGACGAAACGTTTCTACATTTTTTTTTGCTTTTTTTTTTTTTTTTTGAATGTCCAGAGGACCAGACTTAGCTTTTTTAGACATCTCTGGAAACACTTACGATTTGTCAGTGTTGGTTGTGGGAATTGTCTAGCCTGGCCCTCGCCATTCCTGCACAGCTCCGCTCAATTCTCATTTCCTAGTCCGAAGCAAAGTGAAGGACAGGGTCTGGTTCAACCAGGCTAGGAATTGTCAGACGTTCCCATAGTAATGCTGTTGAATCTGCTGCTGCGGCCACTAGGTGGCGCTGTACTTTTCTATTTTAGTGACACCATACCATACCATACCATACCATACCAACTTTATTTCTAAAGCACTTTATAAAACCGTGAGACCAAAGTGCTGTACACAAACATAAAATACAGTACAAAAATAAAATACAGTACAAAATTAGGTCAGATAAAAGACTAGCATTAAAATAGTAAAGTTTCACACAATAAAACAAAATCAAACATCTCGGATCGCGTCAAAAGCCAAAGAGAAAAGATGAGTTTTCAAATTCAAGATCTTTTTATTGAATTTTTCATTATTTTTTTCTCCAACAAAAAACCCACAATATTATTAAACAGCAAAGATGGCAATGAAACAATTGCATGTAACCATTGGTGAAGACATTATTAAACTGAGTCAGTAACATAATATGTACATTATAATCCACTCCAAAGGGGGAAAAAAATAAAATAAAAAATAAAACGAAAAATAATCCCTACCCAATCACTGCCAAAAGGAAAGGGAAAAAATAAATAAAAGGTAAAATAGCCAAGAGACTGCATTAACCTGAATGAGTTGTGTTGTCAAAGAGACTGGAATAAATTCAGGAAAGGTCCCCAAACATTCTCAAATTTACCCTCTTTCTGTTGGAGTGTGAATCTGATTTTCTCCAGCTTTAAACAGGACATGATGTCAGCCAACCACTGAGCGTGAGTGGGTGGAAACGGTTCTTTCCACCTAAGCAAAATAGCTCGTCTGGCCAGGAGAGAGGTGAACGATATTACATGTTGTTGGTTTTTATTTAGGTTTGTCATGCCCTCTACAAGACCAAACAGAGCAATCAATGGGTCAGGGTTCAGGCGTGTATCTAGTACACGTGATAAAGTCTGAAAGATTTCTCGCCAATATTTGTTCAGAGATGGGCAAAACCAAAACATATGGGAGAGAGAGGCTTCAGCATGTTTGCATCTCACACAGTATGGGCTGACATCAGGATACATAGAGGACAATTTCAGTTTAGAGATGTGAGCACAACTTCAGCTCAGCATTCAGCACCATCATCCCCCAACAGCTCATCCTTAAACTGGACAGTCTGGGGCTGAACACCTCAATGTGTAACTGGCTGCTAGACTTCCTGACCGGGAGACCACAGACAGTGCGGGTCGGGAGTAACACATCTAGCACCATCACATTGAACACAGGGGCCCCACAAGGATGTGTGCTGAGCCCCCTTCTATTCACCCTGCTAACACACGACTGCACACCATCGTACAGCTCCAACCACTTCATCAAGTTTGCGGACGACACAACAGTGGTAGGTCTCATCAGCAACAACGATGAGACGGACTACAGGAACGAGGTGAGCCGCCTGGCCTTGTGGTGCGGACACAACAATCTCACTCTCAACGTGGAGAAGACAAAGGAGATTGTTGTGGACTTCAGGAAGAGGGATGCCCAACATGCCCCTCTGACCATCAACAGCACCGCAGTGGAGAGAGTAGACAGCACCAAGTTCCTGGGAGTGCACGTCTCAAAGGACCTGTCCTGGAGCAGGAACACTGCAGCACTGGCAAAGAAGGCTCACCAGCGTCTCTACTTTCTCCGCAAGCTGAAAAGGGCTGGAGCTTCAACCCCCATCATGAGCACCTTCTACAGAGGTGCCATAGAAAGTGTCCTGACCAGCTGCATCACTGTGTGGTTTGGTGCATGTACTGCATCCTGCCGCAAGAGCCTCCAGCGCATTGTGAGAGCAGCTGAGAAGATCGTGGGCACCTCCTTGCCCTCACTGCAGGACTTACACAGCAAACGCCTCACTCGGAAAGCCCACTGCATGGCAGGTGATCCCACACACCCACTACACAGCTGCTTTAGACTGCTGCCATCAGGGAGGAGACTGAGGAGTCTCCAGGCTCGAACCAGCAGACTGAGAGACAGCTCTGTTCATCAGGCAGTCAGGATGCTAAACACTCTGCCTGCTCTGCCCCCCCTCCCATTTGAACTGCCTTAACACCAGTGGTGGAGAAAGTACTCAAACACTGTACTTAAGTAAAAGTATAAATAAACAGACAAACATTTACTCTAGTAAAAGTAGAAGTACCATATTAATGTTTTTACTTAAGTAAAAGTAAATAAGTACTTGCTTTAAAAAATACTTAAAGAGGAACTAAACTCAAAATTAACTTTTTTTTAAGCTGATAAACTCCCTAGAATGTGTCCAGAATGTTGTATTGCACTATGTCTGTGTTAATTTTCATATATTTGTGCGTATTAGTTTAAATCGGCAATATTTGGTCTAAAAACGTGTTTACGGTAGCCCTATGGGTTGAACAGAGGAATTGCACCTTGATTTTCTTATTGGTCTAGGATTCTCACTGTGACGTGTTTTCGCACTCTGACGTCACAAAAGTGGTTCAAGCAGAGCCAATCCCCTGCAGAGATGAGAAGGTCCTCGCTGCAGTTCATACCTTATATGGAAGTGGTACATTGCACGCCTCTCCCTGGGCTGCCACCTTACCGTGGTGGAGGGGTTTGAGTGTCCCAATGATCCTAGGAGCTATGCTGTCAGGGGCTTTATGCCCCTAGTAGGGTCACCCAAGGCAGACAGGTCCTAGGTGAGGGACGAGACAAAGCGCAGCCCACAAGACCCCTTATGATGAATAATATAAATGGAAACAATGTTCCCTCGCCCGGACGCGGGTCACCGGGGCCCCACTCTGGAGCCAGGCCCGGAGGAGGGGCACGTTGGCGAGCGCCTGGTGGCCGGGCTTTCACCCATGGAGCTCGGCCGGGCACAGCCCGAAGAGGAGACGTGGGTCCCCCTTCCCATGGGCTCACCACCTGTGGGAGGGGCCAAAGGGGTCGGGTGCATTGTGGAATGGGTGGTGGCCGAGGGCGGGGACCCTGGCGGTCTGATCCTCGGCTACAGAAGCTGGCCATTGGGACATGGAATGTCACCTCTCTGGTGGGGAAGGAGCCTGAGCTAGTGTGTGAGGTTGAGAGGTTCCGGCTAGAAATAGTCGGACTCACCTCAACGCATGGCTCTGGCTCTGGAACCAGTTTCCTTGAGAGGGGTTGGACACTCTTCCACTCTGGAGTTGCCCCTGGTGAGAGGCGCCGAGCAGGAGTGGGCATACTTGTTGCCCCCCATCTTGGTGCCTGTACGTTGGGGTTCACCCCGGTGAACGAGAGGGTAGCCTCCCTTCGCCTACGTGTGGGGGGACGGGCTCTGACTGTTGTTTGTGCCTATGCGCCAAACGGCAGCGCAGATTACCCACCCTTTTTGGAGTCCTTGGAGGGAGTATTGGAGGGTGCGCCTCCTGGGGACTCCCTTGTTCTGCTGGGGGACTTCAACGCTCACGTGGGCAATGACAGTGAGACCTGGAGGGGTGTGGTTGGGAGGAACGGCCCCCCTGATCTGAACCCGAGTGGTGTTCTGTTGTTGGACTTCTGTGCTCGTCATGGATTGTCCATAACGAACACCATGTTCAGGCATAAGGGTGTCCATATGTGCTCTTGGCACCAGGACACCCTAGGTCGTAGTTCAATGATCGACTTTGTTGTCGTCTCATCTGATCTGCGGCCGCATGTCCTGGACACTCGGGTGAAGAGAGGGGCGGAGCTGTCAACTGACCACTACCTGGTGGTGAGTTGGCTCCGATGGTGGGGGAGGATGCCGGTCAGACCTGGCAGACCCAAACGTATTGTGAGGGTCTGCTGGGAACGTCTGGCAGAGTCTCCCGTAAGACGGAGCTTTAACTCCCACCTCCGGGAGAGCTTTGAACACGTTCCGAGGGAGGCGGGGGACATTGAGCCCGAGTGGGCCATGTTTCGCGCCTCTATTGTCGAGGCAGCTTATCGGAGTTGTGGCCGCAAGGTTGTTGGTGCCTGTCGTGGTGGCAACCCTCGAACCCGGTGGTGGACACCGGCGGTGAGGGATGCTGTCAAGCTGAAGAAGGAGTCCTATTGGGCCTTTTTGGCCTGTGGGACCCCGGAAGCAGCAGATAGGTACCGGCAGTCCAAGCGGCATGCGGCTCGGGTGGTTGCTGAGGCAAAAACTCGGGCGTGGGAGGAGTTCGGAGAGGCCATGGAGAATGACTTCCGTACGGCTTCGAGGCGATTCTGGTCCACCATCCGGCGTCTCAGGGGGGGAAAGCGGTACGCGACCAACACCATTTATGGTGGGGATGGCGTGCTGTTGACCTCAACTCGGGATGTTGTGAGTCGGTGGGCGGAATACTTCGAAGACCTCCTCAATCCTACTGGCACGTCTTCCACTGAGGAAGCGGAGCCTGGGGACTTTGGGTCGGGCTCTCCAATCTCTGGTGCTGAGGTCGCCGAGGTGGTTAAAAAGCTCCGCGGTGGCAAGGCTCCGGGGGTGGATGAGATTCGTCCTGAGTTCCTTAGGGCTCTGGATGTTGTGGGGTTGTGTTGGCTTACGCGACTCTGCAATATCGCGTGGACATCGGGGGCAGTTCCCTTGGATTGGCAGACTGGGGTGGTGGTTCCCCTATTCAAAAAGGGGGACCGTAGGGTGTGTTCCAACTATAGAGGGATCACACTCTTAAGCCTCCCTGGTAAGGTCTATTCAGGGGTTCTGGAGAGGAGGGTCCGTCGGATAGTCGAACCTCGGATTCAGGAGGAGCAGTGTGGTTTTCGTCCTGGTCGTGGAACACTAGACCAGCTCTACACCCTCAACAGGGTCCTGGAGGGTGCGTGGGAGTTTGCCCAACCAGTTTACATGTGCTTTGTGGACTTGGAAAAGGCATTCGACCGCGTCCCTCGGGGGGTTCTGTGGCGGGTACTCCGGGAGTATGGGGTACCAGGCCCTTTGATATGGGCTGTTAGGTCCCTGTACGACCGGTGTCAGAGCTTGGTCCGCATCGCTGGCAGTAAGTCAGGCTCGTTTCCGGTGAGAGTTGGACTCCGCCAAGGTTGCCCTTTGTCACCGATTCTGTTTATAACTTTTATGGACAGAATTTCTAGGCGCAGCCAAGGTGTTGAGAGGATCCGTTTTGGTGGCCTTAGAATCGCTTCTCTGTTTTTTGCAGATGATGTGGTCCTATTGGCTTCATCAGCTCGTGATCTACAGCTTTCGCTGGAGCGGTTTGCAGCTGAATGTGATGCGGCCGGGATGAGGATCAGTTCCTCCAAATCCGAGGCCATGGTCTTGAGCCGGAAAAGGGTAGCATGCCCTCTCCGGGTCGGGGAGGAGGTCCTGCCCCAAGTGGAGGAGTTTAAGTATCTCGGGATCTTGTTCACGAATGAGGGAAAACTGGAGCGTGAGATCGATAGGCGGATAGGTGCAGCGTCCGCAGTGAAGCGGGCGCTGTACCGGTCTGTCGTGGTGAAGAGAGAGCTGAGTCAAAAGGCAAAGCTCTCAATTTACCGATCGATCTACGTTCCCACCCTCATCTATGGTCATGAGCTCTGGGTTATGACCGAAAGAACGAGATCTCGGATACAAGCGGCTGAAATGAGTTTTCTCCGCAGGGTGTCTGGACTCTCCCTTAGAGATAGGGTGAGAAGCTCAGTCATCCGGGAGGGACTCGGAGTAGAGCCGCTGCTTCTCCACATCGAGAGGAGCCAGTTGAGGTGGCTCGGGCATCTGGTTAGGATGCCTCCTGGACGCCTCCCTGGTGAGGTGTTCCGGGCATGTCCCACCGGGAGGAGACCCAGAGGAAGACCCAGGATACGCTGGAGGGACTATGTTTCTCGGCTGGCCTGGGAACGCCTTGGGATTCCCCCAGAGGAGCTGCTCCAAGTGGCTGGAGAGAGGGAAGTCTGGGCCTCCCTACTTAGGCTGCTACCCCCGCGACCCGACCCCGGATAAGCGGAAGAAAATGGATGGATGGATGGATGGATGGATGGACATTGCACGCCGGAAAAGTACTGCAACAAAGCATATTATAATTTTTGGAATGGCACTAGATATTTGTTTATTTTAACTTATTTATTTTAAGAATACTTTTCACGTCATCAAAACTATTTGGTTGTATTCGTTTTCTTATGGTGCGATGGACAAGCAAAGCATGTATGCCAAGCTGGAGCAGTGGTGGAAGTGCAGGTTTGGGATCCAAGAGACCCAGGTTTGAACCCCGGTCACGGAATACCTTGTGGTATTTTTTTTTTTTTTTAGGCCTTTTGTTTTGGATAGATCGGGTGAGAATAGATATATACATCTACATAATTATTCTTTGTTGTTGCTTGCTTTAAGTTGTTTGCTGGAGTTTTAGTTTGTTTTAGTTTGTTGCTAGAGGGGGCGTGAACGCAGCTCACCCACCTCCTCCCCTCCTTGTCTCTCGACACTCCCATTTTCATGAGGAGTTTGAATCTGGTCTGGGGGCGGGGCTACCGTTTCACAGTGGGTTGAGTGCCACTTTAAAGCATTAAAGTAAAAGTACTTGCTGAATGTATTACCTAATGCAATGGTCTACAATATAATTAAGTGTACCTACTGTATGTATATTTTCTGTAATACATTAATAGTGTTGTGTTATTGTCATTGACCAATGCTGCAGATAATACATGTTTTTATTGTGTTTACTCTGTGACACAGTTCACACTTGGACTTGTGATTCTGTGAGTCAGATTTTCAGGGATGACATGCAGAGTCAAATGCCATTAAGCAAAATAAGAAAGAGGAATGATTATACATTTAAAAGTTTTTATTTAACACAAAGCAAAACCAGTGTGTCCTTTTAAATGCTGTAAAAACATTGAAGTAAAAGTTGTCTGTCTGAAAAAAGGAGCATTAGAACTAACAAATGAACAGGCTCTGATCATTTCAACTCCAGTTTGTCATCAACTCTAGTTAAAATATTGTCTAGTCAAACTTGTAATGGATCAACAATTAAGAATATTTCAACTTCCTGACAACATTTTCAAAACTTGGACCTGAATGTCGAGACATGTGGAGACATCTCTTGTCTCCTAACATCCCATAAACTGACACATTTTAATATTGCAGCAAACATTTCTTGTTCAAGTTCAGAAGAAGTTGGTTTTCAAAGTTTTTTTAGTCCAGTCTGGATCTTTTGGGAGAGAGAATCTGTCCTGCTGTACTGAACAATCTTTCAATAATATTTCAATAATCTTTCAATAAGGCCATGGGTGTTGTGTATCTTCTGGCTGAATCTATGTGGTGGAATCCATTATGGGTGTGTTAGTGGTGCTGTGGGTTCTCTCAGATCATTGACATATGTACAGTATACACAAGAATATACGTCATTGGTCCAGCTCTTCTAGAAGGCGGGTCTAATGTTACCTGTCCACTTTGCAGTGATTCAGTGGACCAACTCCCCTCTCGACATCAGTTACTTTCAAACTAATGACAAATCAAAAAGTTGCAACGTGAATGTAACTTGTAACTCAACACATTATAGAAATGAAGTGTAGTAGAAAGTACAGATACTTCATCAGAATCAGAATCAGAATCAGAATCAGGTTTATTGGCCAAGTATGTTGACACACACAAGGAATTTGTTTCCGGCTGTTCGTGACTCTCTAGAAAATAGAAAATATCTCTCTAAGGAATGATCACATGGGGGTTGGGAATGGGTTGGGGGTCACGCTGATTGATGTCTGATGATCAGCTGTTGATGATGGTGATGGCCTGGGGGAAGAAACTGTTCTTGTGTCTGACAGTCTTAGTGGACAGAGATCTGTAGCGTCTGCCAGACGGGAGGAGTTGGAACATGTTGTGACCCGGGTGTGTGGGGTCTGTGATGATTTTTCCAGCCCGTTTCCTGGTTCTTGTGTGGTACAAGTCCTGAATGGAGGGCAGTGAAGCCCCGATGACTTTCTCAGCCGTCCTCACTGTTCGCTGCAGCCTGTTCCTGTCCTGCCTTGTGGCTGCTCCAAACCAGACTGTGATGGATGTACACAGGATGGACTCAATGACTGCAGTGTAGAACTGGATCAGCAGCTCCTGAGGCAGGTCCAGCTTCCTCAACTGGCGTAGGAAGTACAGTCTCTGCTGGGCCTTTTTGAGGATGGAGGTGATGTTGTGCTCCCACTTCAGGTCATGTGAGATGGTGGTTCCCAGGAACCTGAAGGACTCTACCGTAGACACGGGGCTGTTGAAGATTTTGAGGGGCAGCAGTTCTGGGGGGTGTCTCCTGAAGTCCACTCTCATCTCTACTGTCTTCAGTGTGTTCAGCTCCAGTTTGTTCAGGCTGCACCAGGACATCAGTCGTTCCACCTCCTGTCGGTACGCAGACTCGTTGTCATCACTGATAAGTCCAATGACTGTAGTGTCATCTGCGAACTTCAGGAGTTTAACAGACGGGTCATTAGAGGTGCAGTCATTGGTGTATAGAGAGAAGAGCAGTGGAGAGAGCACACAACCCTGAGGGGCACCAATGCTGATGGACTGTGAGGAGGACATGATTTTCCCCAACTGCACCTGCTGCGTCCTACCTGTTAGGAAGCTGGTGATCCACTGACACATGGCAGGAGAAACAGTGAGCTGGGAGAGTTTGGTGGAGAGAATGTCTGGGACAATAGTGTTAAATGCTGAACTAAAATCAAGAAACAGGATTCTTGCATAAGTCCCCGGGTGGTCTAGATGTTGCAGGATGAAATGCAGTCCCATGTTGACTGCATCATCCACTGACCTATTTGCCCGGTAGGCAAACTGCAGGGGGTCTAGCAGATGTCCAGTGATGTCCTTCAGGTGGGTCAGGACCAGCCGTTCAAAGGACTTCATGACCACAGATGTTAGGGCGATGGGCCTGTAGTCATTTAGTCCTTTGATGGAGGGTTTCTTGGGGACTGGAATGATGGTGGAGCGTTTGAAGCAGGAAGGAACTTCACACAGCTCCAGCGATTTGTTGAATATATTTGTGAAGATTGGAGCCAGTTGTTCAGCACAGATCTTAAGGCAGGAAGGTGAGACACCATCTGGTCCTGGTGCTTTTCTGATCTTTTGTTTCTGGAACAACAAACATGAAATTCATGAAATTCATGTAAAATGTAGTGCAGTAAAAGTAAAAGTGCCCACATTTAATTCTACTTAAGTAAAGTACAGATACATGAAAAATGTACTTAAGTACAGTAACAAAGTATTTGTACTTAGTTACATCTCATCACTGCTTAACACTAAAACTTTCTCACACATTACCACACAACACAAAGATTTTAACACTGGACTCTGTGTCATCAAACGGGTTATTCACTAAACTCTCGGTCATGTGCTCATACAGTTTGCACTACTTCTCATACTTGCACTAATGTTTGTATTACATCACTGCCTATAGTCATAATACTGTTTACATTCTCTGTTTACATTTATTAATACTGTTTACTTTTATTACTACTGCTTACATTTAATTACTACTGTTTACATTTACAGTACACTACTCTAATATCTACACCACTGCTGATACATATACAGTGTGCTCTGAACGGTCTTATTTAGGGATGCCCAATGTGCCTTACTGCATATGCCACTTTTTGCCTCTATAACAACATCAACTACTACCTCATACATATACTGTGCACATTAACTCATACGCTGCTTTGCCACTTTGCAAATGTCAATGCTAGAAACCTTTAGTTTATTTTAGTTATACTTTTTATACTCTTTTTTTATACTAGTATGCAAAAACTCAGGACAGTATTATGTTCATTAAATGTTTAATGTTTTAGTTTTAGTTTTAGAGTTGGTGTAAATTTTCATACTCTTATACCACTATGCAAAAACTCAGGACAGTGTTAGTTTTACTATTTTATGCTTATGTCTATTATTATATGTTTCAGTGTTTCAATGTTTAGATGTTTACTGTTGCACCGAGGGACTGAGAGAAACGCAATTTCGGTCCTGTGTATGTCCTGTACAGTACATATTGCAGATCTGACAATAAAGTTGACTTTGACTTTGACTTTGAGCTCTGTGCACCACTTTAAATTGTATTAGACAATGTCTAGCACAGAGAGAACTGGAGCTCACCAGTCTGAGTATGGAGGTCCAAGAGTCCTCTGAAATAGAGGAGCCAAGATCCTCTTCCCAAGCAGCTTTGATTTTATCTGAGGAAGCACACTTCAAATCCAATAGTTTACTATAAATGAATGAAATGGAATGTTTTTTATTTGGGTCTAGAGAAAGAATAGTGTCAACAATACTGCTATCTGTTGAAATGGAGAGGCTGGACAAATGAAGAGTAATAAAGTGCCGTATTTGGAGATACCTAAAAAAATTGGACTGGGGAAGACTAAATTTTCCACATAGTTGTTGAAATGAAGCTAAAGTGTTATTGAGAAACAAGTCATTGAAGCGTACTATACCTCTTCTTTGCCATTCTTTAAAAACAGAGTCCTGAGATGAGGGTTTGAAATTGATTGAGGGTTTGGATGTGTGCTGAGCCCCCTTCTGTTCACTCTGCTCACATATGATTGTACAGCCACACTTCCAGGCTGTCATATTGTTAAGTTTGCAGATGATACAGCTGTGGTGGGCTGCATCACAAACAATGATGAGTCCAGCTACAGACAGGAGGTGGAGCACCTGGAGAGCTGGTGCAAAGAGAATAATCTTCACATGAATGTGAAGAAGACAAAGGAGATGATTGTGGACTTCAGGAGGAACAAACACACCCACGCCCCACTGAAAATGGGTGGGTCTGCAGTGGAAGTGGTCTCCAGCTACAAATACTTGGGTGTACACATGAATGATAACCTCAGCTGGAGCAACAACACCACCAGCCTGATCAAGAAAGGTCATCAGAGACTCTACTTCCTCAGACGGCTGAGACGTGCTGGTCTGAGCAGCCCAGTTCTCACCTCGTTCTACAGGTGTGCAGTGGAGAGCGTCCTGTGCTCCAGCATCAATGTGTGGCATGGAGGCTGCACAGTTGAAGAGAGGAAAGCTCTACAGAGAGTGGTGAAGGCTGCACAGAAGTCTGTTGGAGTCAGACTCCCCACCATCGCGGACGTTTACACCTCCAGGTGCAGGAAAAGAGCCACCTGCATCATGAAGGATCTCACTCACCCAGCACACTCGCTCTTTGCCCCACTCCCCTCAGGACGGAGGTTGAGGAGCATCAAATGTAGAACCACTAGACTGAGGAACAGCTTCTACCCTGAGGCTGTCAGACTCATGAATAAATAAATAACAAGAATAAACACTGCAAAATATCACATCATGTTGATGCTGATCTGTTTCTTGTTGCTGCGTTTCACCTGTGACCATCTGCTCATAATGACTCATGTTCGTGCTGCTGTTTATAACGATGTTTTTCTACTACATTAGGGCTTAGAGTATTACTAGCTGATGCTTCTCTTAGTTAATCCTAGAATGTTATTACTGTTTTTCTCTTGCATTTGTTGTTTCTCTTGTAGTTGTTGTTGGATGTAACTGGGACCCCGTGTACATAATTTCGTTTTCATCACATGTACTACATGCGGTGCAAATGACAATAAAGACTCTCTGACTCTCTGAAAAGTTGGTTAGACATGATAGGGCTATAGAGAGAGAAACTAGAGAAATTAAAACATTTACGAAATTGTGCCCAGATTTTTAGTGAGTGTTTTATAACTGGATTTATAACAGTTGTAAGTGGTGGAAGCGGGAATGAGGATCCCAAGAAAGCCACGGTGGACCATTTCCCAGAACACTGTGACTCCATCTCTACCCAGTCAGGGCTGTCAGGCCTGTTGTAATAGAATGACCAGAATGCTAGACAGTGCAAGTTTGCTGCCCAATAATAAAAGCGGAAATTTGGAAGGGCAAGACCGCCTGCGGCCTTAGTTTTTTGGAGATGTGTCTTATTTAAGCGTGGACGTTTTCCTTGCCACAGATATGATGAAATGATGGAATCTAACTGAACAAAGAATGAACCAGGGATAAAAACAGGAATATTTTGAAAGAGATATAAAAACTTAGGTAAAGTGACCATCTTGACTGAGTTAATACGGCCTATGAGGGAAGTGGAAAGCGGTGACCATCGGGATAATGCCTGCTTTGTCTGATTCAACAGAGAGACAAAATTTTCTTGATATAAATCTTTATACCTCCTCGTAACTGTAACACCCAGGTAAGAGAATTTTATCTTCTCAATTTTAAAAGGCCATTTACTAAAGTCAAGAGTCTGCGCCAGGGTATTAACAGGGAAAATTACACTTTTACTCAGGTTTAATTTGTAACCAGAATTTATTCCAAATTCCTCAAGTAATGATAAAACGGAAGGCAGCGTGTCAGTCGGATGAGAAATGAAAAGTAAAAGGTCATCAGCATAAAGGGAGACCTTGTGCTCCATATCGCCTCTCCAGATTCCTGAAATTGTGTCACAGGACCGCAAAGCAGTGGCAAGAGGTTCAATTGCCAGGTCAAAGAGCAAAGGGCTCAGTGGGCATCCCTGGCGAGTTCCTCGATGTAGACTGAATGGTTTCGATATCTGAGAGTTGGTACGAATGGTTGCGGTGGGATGTGAATAAATTAATTGCACCATGTAATGAAATTGGGGCCAAAACCAAATTTGTCAAGAACATTAAACAAGTAGTCCCATTCAACCCGATCAAATGCTTTCTCCGCATCAAGGGAAATAACACACTCGGGAACATTATCCGAAGGAGAATAAATAATGTCCAAAAGTCAAAGTCAAGTCAAAGTCAAAGTCAACTTTATTGTCAGATCTGCAATATGTACAGTGCAGGACATACACAGGACCGAAATTGCGTTTCTCTCAGTCCCTCGGTGCAACAGTAAACATCTAAACATTGAAACACTGAAACATATAATAATAGACATAAGCATAAAAATAGTAAAACTAACACTGTCCTGTGTTTTTTTTTTTTTTTTTTTGCATAGTGGTATAAAAAAAGAGTATAAAAAGTATAACTAAAATAAACTAAAGGTTTCTAGCATTGACATTTGCAAAGTGGCAAAGCAGCGAATGAGTCAATGTACACAGTATATGTATGAGGTAGTAGTTGATGTTGTTGTAGAGGCAAAAAGTGGCATATGCAGTAAGGCACATTGGGCATCCCTAAATAAGACCGTTCAGAGCACACTGTATATGTACCAGCAGTGGTGTAGATATTAAAGTAGTGTAAATAAATGTAAACAGTAGTAATTACATGTAAGCAGTAGTAATAAAAGTAAACAGTATTAATAAATGTAAACAGAGAATGTAAACAGTATTATGATTATAGGCAGTGATGTAATACAGACATTAGTGCAATTATGAGAAGTAGTGCAAACTGTATGAGCACATGACCGAGAGTTTAGTGAAAACCCGTTTGGTGACACAGAGTCTAGTGTTAAAAACTTTGTGTTGAGTGATAATATGTGAGAAAGTTTTAGTGTTAAGGCAGTTCAAATGGGAGGGGAGGCAGAGCAGGCAGAGTGTTTAGCATTCTGACTGCCTGATGAACAGAGCTGTCTCTCAGTCTGCTGGTTCGAGCCTGGAGACTCCTCAGTCTCCTTCCTGATGGCAGCAGTCTGAAGCAGCTGTGTAGTGGGTGTGTGGGATCACCTGCCATGCGGTGGGCTTTCCGAGTGAGGCGTTTGCTGTGTAAGTCCTGCAGTGAGGGCAAGGAGGTGCCCACGATCTTCTCAGCTGCTCTCACAATGCGCTGGAGGCTCTTGCGGCAGGATGCAGTACATGCACCAAACCACACAGTGATGCAGCTGGTCAGGACACTTTCTATGGCACCTCTGTAGAAGGTGCTCATGATGGGGGTTGAAGCTCCAGCCCTTTTCAGCTTGCGGAGAAAGTAGAGACGCTGGTGAGCCTTCTTTGCCAGTGCTGCAGTGTTCCTGCTCCAGGACAGGTCCTTTGAGACGTGCACTCCCAGGAACTTGGTGCTGTCTACTCTCTCCACTGCGGTGCTGTTGATGGTCAGAGGGGATGTTGGGCATCCCTCTTCCTGAAGTCCACAACAATCTCCTTTGTCTTCTCCACGTTGAGAGTGAGATTGTTGTGTCCGCACCACAAGGCCAGGCGGCTCACCTCGTTCCTGTAGTCCGTCTCATCGTTGTTGCTGATGAGACCTACCACTGTTGTGTCGTCCGCAAACTTGATGAAGTGGTTGGAGCTGTACGATGGTGTGCAGTCGTGTGTTAGCAGGGTGAATAGAAGGGGGCTCAGCACACATCCTTGTGGGGCCCCTGTGTTCAATGTGATGGTGCTAGATGTGTTACTCCCGATCCGTACTGTCTGTGGTCTCCCGGTCAGGAAGTCTAGCAGCCAGTTACACATTGAGGTGTTCAGCCCCAGACTGTCCAGTTTAAGGATGAGCTGTTGGGGGATGATGGTGTTAAATGCCGAGCTGAAGTCGATGAACAACATTCTAACATAGGAGTCCTTCGTGTCCAGATGTGTGAGAGCTGTGTGAAGGGCAGAGGAGATGGCATCGTCGGTTGAGCGATTAGGTCGGTATGCAAATTGGAAGGGATCCAGGGAGTCAGGGAGGACAGATGTGATGCTTTTCATGACTAGCCGTTCAAAGCACTTCATCAGGATGGGGGTGAGTGCTACTGGGCGATAGTCATTGAGGCATGCGGGCGTTGCCTTCTTTGGGACAGGGATGATGGTGGTGGCTTTGAAACAGGTGGGGACGATGGCCTGGCTCAGTGAGATGTTAAAGATGTCCGTGAAGACCGCTGCGAGTTCCCCTGCACAGTCCTTCAGCACACGACCAGGTATGTTGTCAGGACCAGAGGCCTTCCGGGCGTTAATCTTGATGAATGATCGCCTTACGCTGTCTGAGGACAGCGTCAGCACCTGGCCATCAGGAGAGGGGGGGAGTTTATGTGCTGGTGTGCTGTTACTTGCCTCGAACCGAGCAAAGAACTCATTCAGTTCATTCAGCGCAGAGGCTGAGCTGTCACAGGTCTGGGGGGGTGGTTTGTAGTTTGTGATGGTCTGTATTCCCTGCCACAGACTGCGTGTATCCCTGCTGTCCTTGAAACGGTGAGCTATTTTCCCAGAATACTGCTTCTTTGCCTTTCTGATGCCCCGGTCCAGGTTGTTTCTGGCTGCCCTCAGGCCCACCTGATCTCCCGCTTTGAAGGCAGCATTCCTGGCTCTCAGGAGTCTGTAAACCTCAGCTGTCAGCCATGGCTTCTGGTTAGCCCGAACAGTGATGGTTTTAAGGTTGGTTACATCATCAATGCACTTGGTGATGTATGAACATACAGTGTCTGAGTACTCCTGGAGACATGTGGTGTTGTTTGTGGTAGCAGCTTCTTTGAACATACTCCAATCTGTGGTGTCAAAACAGTCCTGGAGTGCCTCTGAAGACCCCTCTGGCCACACTCGTATCTGCTTGCGGACTGGTTTTGTGACTTTCACCAGTGGCCTGTATGCTGGCTTTAGCATAACACAGATATGGTCAGAAGCACCAATGTGGGGGAGGGGGATGGCTCTGTAGGAATTTTTCATGGTGGTGTAAACCTGGTCCAGGGTGTTGTTTCCTCTTGTTGCAAAGTTTATGTTTCTGTATGTTTTTGGAAGAACACTCTTTAAATCTGCATGGTTGAAATCACCAGCCGTGATGAGAAAAGCATCAGGGTGGGCTGTTTGTTGCTCACTGATGTGCAGATATAGTTCATTTAGTGCCTCACCTCTATCTTTGCTGTTGGAGCTTGGGGGGATATATACAGCAACAATCAAAACAGCTGTAAACTCCCTCGGTAAAAAGAACGGTCTGCATTTAATAGTCATGAACTCCACTAAATGTGAGCAGTGTTTGTAGACCACAGCAGCATCACGACACCATGCGTTGTTGATGTAAACACAGAGCCCCCCTCCCCATCTCTTACCTCCCTCGAGGGTTCGGTCCGCTCTGTAGCATGTTAGCTGCTCCAGCTGAATAGCATGGTCCAGAACGTTGTTGTTGAGCCACGTTTCCGTGAATACAAACACACAGCAGTCTCTCACAGTCTTTTGTGTCGTTCGCAGCAGGCGTATATAATCCAATTTGTTGTCCAAGGAGCGCACGTTAGCCAGAACCATGGATGGAATAGCCGGCCTGTGTGGGCTAGCTGCTAGCCTCGCTCTGATACCTCCGCGTTTACCCCGCTTCTGTTTCCTGTCACGCCGCTTGTGGCGTTTCCATGGCGGGCGCGGTGAAGCGTCACGCCGCTTGTGGTACTTCCACGGCGGGCGCGATGAAGGGAAGGTCGGGGCTGGCTTCCAGAGCAGCTCGCAGTCACGAAGCTGATGTAACTCCACCTCAAGCTCATGTAGCTTCTCCTGGAGTTCGCTGTTTATTCCCACATGAGCGGTTTTTCCGACATCAAGCAGGAATTCACGGCTATACTTGCGTTCTTGAACACGTAGACAAGACAAAGACGTGCCGGCAAGTTGCGGCGTGCAGGACAAGACAGACGAAAGCACCGTGTTGCTGGGAGAGAGAGAAGCCGCAACGTTTGCACGCGCCGCCATGTTAACTAACATGTTAACTAAAAGGCGTCTGATATTAAAAAAGGAATGCCTACCGAAGGAGAATAAATAATGTCCAAAAGGCGTCTGATATTAAAAAAGGAGTGCCTGCCTTTAATGAATCCAGTCTGGTCTTTTGATATGATGAAAGGAAGGATCTTTTCCAACCTTTGAGCAAGAACTTTGGCTAAAATTTTGGCGTCTGTATTTAAAAGGGAGATTGGTCGATAAGAGGAACAGTGAGTTGGGTCTTTTCCTTTCTTTGCAATGAGGGTAATGCAGGCCTCTAAGAAAGATTTCGGAAGGGATCCTTGGTCAAACGACTCTAAGAGAACCGAGTGTAGGAGTGGG
>JBBPBX010068623.1:0-19072 GCA_038048925.1 Garcialebias charrua
CGGTAACACTTTTCGAGCTGGGAGGCCGAGGCGCGGCAGGCCTTGCTGGGCAGAGTCGGCTTTGCGCCCGACGTCCTGGGGGCCAGGTGATCCGCCAGCGTGTCCTCCATCTGCGGGACGTTGGCGATTCCTGCTGCCTCCATTCCGGCGACGTCGAGGAACTGGGAGAGTGGCAGCAGCATGGGAGCCCTAGGTTCAGTCCAGGTGCAAGTCAGCTCAGTCAGGAAATCCGGAAAAATCGGCATCCTGTGCCTCGTGGCCGACTGCTGTTTGGAAAAAGAAATAATTCCCCGCCAACCTCGTTACCTGTTGGCGAGGTGGGGGTTCTGGCCAGCTGATCCGTAGCGTGTCCGCCGCTCTGTGACACAAGTAGAACAAAGCGGGGATTGAGACATCTGTCTCTGGCTGAGTTGACGTCGGGTTCTGGGAGAAGTCTTCTTCTTCCCCTTTGTCCTTGTTCTCAGCTTTGTTGTCTGAAATCTCACCTGAGGCTGTTAGCGAGAGCTCGTCTGCTCGTAACAGGCTTCTCGTGTCAAACTCGGCGGTGGATTCCCCGACGGGAGCCGCCATGTCCATATTGTCCGGTGTGGGAGTGAGAACCTCTGTAGCCGTTTTCGTATTACACGGCCCTCAACAGCCCGCCCTGCCCCGCCTTCTAACCCGGGTTCGGCATGTTCGCATTTTCCTTTTCTGCCCCGGGTCCGCCCTCGTTTTGGAACCATCTCCACCGTGGTTCTGATCGGGCCGGGCTCCCGGGCCCAGTTTGACGTCATGTACTGCTCACATTTGATTCGTTGTTTGCAGCAGAGGCTGGACTCGTTCTAACAACAACCTTAGCGCGAGCTGAATTTCATTAAAATTTAACTACAGAAACCCCTAAAAAAAATGTTAGCTGAATTTGTTTTTCTGAGTTTGATTTTTGTTAATAACTGATTACAAATCAGCTTATGTTAGAATGTAAATAACACGAAGCACGCACCCATACAGAGCATTTACGCCTTTCAGCGCAAGCTGAATTTCATTAAAATATAACTAATATTCTCTAACTCTTGCCCGTAGCCAGGATTTTAAAATATAACTAATATTCTGTAACTCCTGCATGTAGCCTGGATGTTATGTGGGGCGAATCCTTTATAGGAAAAGTGGACTCCTAAAATAACCAATACAAGTCCGTGGCAGAGTGGTTACAGCGTTCGCCATCAACTAATTTTATCTTGACTCGGGGAAGCGGGAGCAGGAAGAAAATAAAGGAGTTTGTGTTAACCACAGGCATAACACAAACTCCTTCTTTTTATTTTCTCCAATAAAAGACAACGTAAAATAACTTGAACCAGGTGGGACGCGAACCTGCTTCCTCGAGTCAAGATAAAATTAGTTGAAGGCGAACGCTGTAACCACTCTGCCACAGACTCATATTGGTTATTTTAGGAGTCCACTTTTCCTATAAAGGATTCGCCCCACGTAACATCCAGGCTACACGCAGGAGTTACAGAATATTAGTTATATTTTAAAATCCTGGCTACGGGCAAGAGTTAGAGAATATTAGTTATATTTTAATGAAATTCAGCTCGCGCTGAAAGGCGGAAATGCTCTGTATGGGTGCGCGCTTCGTGTTATTTACGTTCTAACATAAGCTGATTTGTAATCAGTTATTAACAAAAATTAAACTCAGAAACACTAATATATATATTCAGCTAACAAATATTTTTTAGCGGCGTCTCCTCTCTTAAAACACTGTAAGCGCACACACAAGAACACTCCACCCACTTCAAGAGAACTGCCCACCCACTTCAAGAGAACTGCCCACCCACATCCAGAGAACTGCCCACCCACTTCAAGGCGGCTTTCCGGACAATGCGTAATGAGCGGGGGCGGGCCAGACCGGGCTCTGGGCCAACCAGAGGCGGGCCGGGCCGTTGAGGGCTATGCAGTGCGAAAACGGCTTGTGAAGTCTGGGTCCCATGCCGCCGCGGAGCCACCCATGGCCTTGACCACGATGTCCACTCGACGCTTCCTCATAGCTTCAAGCATCTGGCTGCAGTGAGGGCAGGACTCGGGGATTCCAGCGCTGTCTTCACGTGCAACATCCCCAGGCAGACGGGACAGGCCTCGTGGGTGTCCGTCTCTGAAAGAGAGTAGCCGCAGCCGCTGGGGCAGGCCAGGAGCTGGGGCTCGCTGGCCTGCTGGTCTTCTTAGAATTTTTGGGGTTTCGCTTTCCCTTCTCTGGAGCCATGGCTGAGAAGAGTCGAGCTCGTTAGCAGTGCTAACGTGGTCCGGAGACGTCTTCTTCGTCGCGTCGCTTTCGCTAGCTAGCCCACTAACTCGTTAGCAAGGTAGCGGTGTGACGCAGTTAGCGCCATCGAGCGAAGCAGCTGCGAAGAGAGAAAAAAAAACTTGAGGTTAAATAAAAGACGCTGGACTAGCTTTCGCTAGCCCAGCAACACGCAGGAAATTTCTCTGTACACTTAGTGTAGGGAGCGAGCTCAACTCCGGTCGTGCAATGTAGCTACAGAGAGTCCCACAAAGTTCAGGTGTAAGCGAGGTGACGGGCAAAAGAGAAAGATAGATGGGCGCATGCGTCTTTATACCAAGAGGGCGGGGCCTCTGTGGTGACGCTGACGCCCACCTGCTGTAAAGGCGTGAGTGTATTACTTCAGGTGAACCGCGCAGCGGCGCAATTCCCATAGCAGTTGTGTTGCACCAAGTGCACTGACTGACAAGGGAACTAAACAACCCTAAAAAATTCTGGAAAACCATCAAATCTCTCTCAGGCATCCCCCAATCATCTGACTTCCCATCACAACTTCTCATTGACCCTGTTCCTGTGTTAAATAAGCATGAGATCCTGAACTGTTTCAACAAACATTTTGTTGCTTCTAGTTCATTATTTGACAGTTATTAATGGAACATCAGCCACTTCATCTAATAACCAAACTTCTACAAATCAAATCCCTCCTACAAGTTAATCCTCAGTTAATCACGCCTTCTCCTTTTCTCCGTTCTCAGTCAGTGAGGTAAATAAACTGTTAAAAGGTCTTGATCCTAAAAAATCTGCAGGTCCAGATGAACTTCCACCTTATTTCTTAAGGCTGGCGGCTCATATCATCACAGTCCCTGTNTAATCACACCTTCTCTTTTTCTCCGTTCTCAGTCAGTGAGGTAAATAAACTGTTAAAAGATCTTGATCCTAAAAAATCTGCAGGTCCAGATGAACTTCCACCTTATTTCTTAAGGCTGGCTGCTCATATCATCACAGTCCCTGTGACCCACATCTTTAACCTGTCCATAAGCCAAAACTCCATTCCGGATGCTTGGAAAACAGCCTTTGTTCTTCCTTTGCTGAAGGGAGGTGACCCCACCTCACTGAACAACTATCGACCGATCTCTAAACTCTGCATTTTAGCCAAGGTTCTAGAAAAACTGATAAACTCTCAAATCAAAAATTATCTGGACTCATTTAACATCTTACCTCTCCACCAATCTGGTTTCAGAAAAAAACACAGCACAATGACTGATTCACTGAAGGTTCTTAATGATGTTGTTGAAGCATTGGAAGCTAAGGATTATTGTGCTGGACTTTTCTTAGACCTGTCTAAAGCTTTTGACACAGTAGATCATGACATTTTGTGTCATAAGCTCTCAGAAATCGGTTTCTCAGATCACACCATTGGTTGGTTATCTAACTATCTTTCCAATCTGAAGCAATGTGTTCAACATAACGGTACTTCTTCCAGTTATTTAACAGTTAAAAACGGTGTACCACAAGGCTCAGTCTTAGGACCAACCCTCTTTACAATTTACATAGGTAATGTAGGTCAGAGCATCCCTACATTTCTATGCTGATGACACAGTTGTTTATTGTCAAGCTAAAACAGTTGCTAAAGCTTTCCAGCTTTTGCAATCCGCTTTTGACATACGGTAATCCAGTCAGATTTCTTCCATCTCAAACTTGTCCTAAATGCTGATAAAACCAAAGGGATGCTTTTTTTAAGTAGGAAGTCGGTCCCAGAAGTTCTTCCTCTGATTTTATCCTCAAATGGTGTCCCTATTGAGTTTGTTGATTCATATAAATATTTGGGTATCCTGGTCAATTCACATCTCTCTTTTAAACTCCACGTGGAAAACCTAGTGAAGAAACTGAAAGTTAAACTGTGTTTAACTATTGAGAATGAACTTTCTGGTTAAACTGGGTTTCTTTTTCAGAAACAGATCATGTCTAACACTGAATGTTAGGAAACGCCTTGTATCTGTGACTTTCCTTCCCTCCATTGATTACGGTGACATTCTCTACATGAATGCTCCTACAAGCACCCTGCAGATGTTGGATGTTGTCTATCATGGTGCACTAAGATTCATAACTGGCTGTGATTATCGTACCCACCACTGCACCCTGTATTCACTGGTTAACTGGACATCATTAACCTCACGCAGACTCTTCCACTGGTACATTTTCATCTTTAAATCACTTCTTGGTCTGCTGCCTTCATACATCTCCTCCTACATGTCTCTGTGTGAGTGCAGCTACAGCGTGCGCTCTCAGGACATGATTACCTGCAGTGTTCCGTCAGTGAGGACTGAACTTGGAAAAAGGGCCTTCTCCTACTCCGCTCCTGCTTCATGGAATATCTTACAAAAAGATCTGAAGCTCTCGACCTTGACTTCTCTAAATGGCTTTAAGAATCTGTTGGAATCCTGGCAAAAACCAATGCAGACATGTTCCTGTTTTTGATTTTCTACATCTGCCTTATAATCTGTCTGTTTTGCTACTTTGCTATCTTTGTTTAAAACTTGTTTAAAGGGGACCAAATGTAGGATATATAATTTTTTGTGGTTTATCTGTGGGCTATCCAGACCATTTTCAGTCAATTTTATACACAAAATAATGCTTAGATAAAAAAATATCCCCTTTCTAATTCTGCCAAATTTCACTTCCGTTCTAAACGACCGGTTTATGAATAATGAGGTCTGAAAGCCACGCCCTACAAAGACCTATTTACATTAACTACGCCCTCTGTAACAGCCAGTATCTCTAATATGTTGTTATTTTAAAATTAGCTCTTTTTTATTACTCATTTGACTTACTGTTAGTGCTAGTAGCTTAAAGACCGTGTAAAGTGAAATTAAATTTGTGTTTTTATTTTGTCACACGGCATAAATATGTGTTATTAATCACCCATATAAATCTGACTGATTAAAAACATTGATTTCCTTATAAAATTAAGTCTCAAAAATCATGAAAAAACATGATTTTGCCTTGCTCTAGAACGCTGGGGGCGTGTCGCACGTGGGCGTGGTTTCAGCGCAGTACTGCGCCATGTCCAGCCCCCTTCAGAGCTGAGCTGTGTGGGGAGGCATACGGGGGAAGCAGAGATCCACCTGCTCTGTTTTTATCTGAGTTCTGGCTTCCAGCAGCTCCTTTTTCCAAGAGTTACGCTGTTTTTAGTGCACTAACAACTCTGGTTATGTTTTTAAAGTTGAGGACACATAACTCCGCTGTTATAATCAGCGCTATTTTAGAAGATACGGGGCGACCGTGGCACAGTGGTAATGGCAGTCGACCCCCAATCAGAAGGTCGGAGGTTCGAGTCCCGCATCCGCCCACCATGTGTCGTTGTGTCCCTGGGCAAGACACTCAACCCCGAGTTGCTCCCGGTAGGTCTGGATAGCGCCCTACAAGGCAGGCTACCACTAACGGTGTATGAATGTGTGTATGAATGGGTAGATGGCTCGTATTGTAAAGCGCTTTGGGGCTCCTCAGAGGGGGCTGGAAGGCGCTATATAAATAAGCTCCATTTACCATTTACCATTCAAGATGAGCGGACTCGCGGTCCGAACCGGTCACATCGCATGCGGGGTCTGATCGCCACACACACACACACACACACGCGCGCGCGACCCGGTCACATCGCATGCGGGGTCTGATCGCCTCTCACTCACACACACACACACGCGCGCGCGACCCGGTCACATGCATGCGGGGTCTGATCGCCACACACACGCGCGCGCGCGCGGGGGGGGGGGGGGCGGAGGTGCGCGGAGGTGCAGGTGGCATGTGGTCGCTCCAGCAGCACGCCAGTACTGGAGGGAGACGGTCGGTAGCGAGTGAACGGCTCCACCGAAGAACGCATTTATAACGGCTGGAGCTGCAGGGGGTGGGGCTTGTGACCGCGTGACGAAACGCGGTCACATTTAAACCACGCCTAAAAAATCCTGAAAGAGAAATGTGTTTATACACAGTTTGATCTATAACTCCAAAATTAATTGAGCTACAATTTTGAGACTTTTTACTCATTTACAAGATTACAATTACGACATTTATAATGTTTATTGAAGAAAATGTTGAAATTCACTTTACACGGTCTTTAAGATAACTTACCAAAAGCCCTCTGCGCGCGCCGCCATTTGCAGCTCCTTTTTTTAGCATTAGCCTCGAATAGCTTTTCCTCCTCCGAGCCGGGAGGTGTTAGCTCCGCTCGTTGCATGCGGCGCTTTTGGGAGCGATCACTGCTTCAGTCCACACACAAGGTTCACAGAATGTCTCGCTCCAGTTAATTTATCCGCATGAGGCAACCTTTGACCGGACCCCCGGACCTCAAAAGTCAGTAGCTCCCAACAACTCCCGCACGCAAATGGTGTCTTCGCCGGCGGTCTGCAAAACAAAAGGCTTAAAAAAAAAAAAAAGGGATGCCGCGACCGGGAGGCGAACCCGTGTCCTTCGGATTACGAGTCCGGTTCACTACCTCTGGGCCAACCGGGTAGTTATGTAAAAAGCAGTCTTTCATCGTATAAGAAATAATCACAACCACCTACATTTAGAACGCTGAAGTTTTGATAAGATTTTGATGAAGTGAAAGGTATTCTTAAAATAAATAAGTTGCTAATCTGAAAATATATCGATCAGTGGTGCTTGATGGTACAGACTGTCGCCCCGCGAGAGAGAGTGTGTGTGTGCACAGTTTTCTGCCGGCTGCGCGTTGGGAGCGATATTACACTAAAAATTGAACTAAAACGTAAAAATAACAATTATAAAGTATTATTATGTCGATGTATATATCTAGTCTCACCCCGATTTCTCCGAAACAAAAGGCTTTAAAAAAAAGGGGGGAAAAAAAGATGCCGTTAACGGGATGCGATCTCCGCTCTCCTGCGTGGCGGTCAAGTGTCGTAACCGCTCAACCAAACTGACAGTTGTGCAAAAGTAGTCCATCATATAAGAAGTGTAATCCTTCTTCGGTAATGTCGCCGGGACATTGCCATTAAAAATAAAATTAAGCCACGCATCTCTGCTCTCTGAGACTGGAAGAGTGTGTATCGACACATGTTGTGTAATGCAGCCAACAACGCAACATTTAACTTTAGGAGCCATTCTGCTGAGATGAACTATTCTTCTTCTTCTCCATTTGATTTATGGCGGATCGCAAACAACTGTTAGGTGCATACCGCCACCTAGTGTGCAGGCTGAGATGAACTCAGGAACCGCGTGGGTGGAGCATCACCAGGGGTTGCTAGGTTACGGGGGCGGGACAAAGGTTGGGATGGGTTGTGGCTGTGGGTTGTGGCTACGGTTTGTGACGCCACAAACCGCAGGAAGTGCAATCGAGACGTTTTTATCCCTGAAAAATAAATCGACTTAGAGTAAATAAACCACTTGGTGCATTTTTTTGGC
This sequence comes from Garcialebias charrua, assembly GCA_038048925.1. Classification (NCBI taxonomy): domain Eukaryota; kingdom Metazoa; phylum Chordata; class Actinopteri; order Cyprinodontiformes; family Rivulidae; genus Garcialebias; species Garcialebias charrua. The sequence continues at coordinate 7,667 of JBBPBX010068623.1, forward strand.
CTTAGGACTGTTTTTTTATGAAGTAAATACCCAAAGTTGAGTAAAAAAACCATTAAAAAGTGAATTTTGAATATGTGGTCCCCTTTAAAAAAAATCTGTATCTCTCTCTTATGTTAGTCTACTGTAGCCTATTGTTGATTGTTCAAAGAAATTCTACTGTTGCTGCTATTGTCATCATTCTTTAGTTTGTAGACAGGTCCCTCTTGTAAATGAGTCCTCGAGGCTCAATGAGATTAACCTGCCTAAATAAAGGTTGAATGAATGAAAATGCAGCTGCAACCCTGGTTGTTGTTTATAACTGGAATAGTTTGGTTGACTGATTGTCACCATAACCCTTTTCACCATGTTCATAGTAACCCTGTCTAGATTTAGAAATTAAATATTCTGAGTTGACAAACTATTGAATTCTGTTTGGAGGAACAAACATTTTTTCATTAGATCCTGTGAGGGGGAGTAACTATGTTCTCTGTCTAATTGAAATATCTCATTCGTTAATTGTCCTAGCAGTGCCAAACCCTTCTTTTTTGTTTGCACAATAAGAAATTATTTGACCCCTCAGGTAAGCCTTTAATGCCTCCCAGACAGTACAGAGTGACATTTCCAGTGTTCACTTAACTTCAAGAAATTATTAAATTTGTTCTTTTTTTTTTTTTTTTTACAAAAGAAACAATACAAGACAATCCCATAAATGATAATGTACAAAATATAAAAAAAAATCCAGTGTTCACTTAACTTCAAGAAATTATTCAATTTCAGATGTAAGAAATTTGATAATCTTCCTTGGATAAGAGTAAGGAAGATATACAGATTTTGTGACCAGGATAAGCAGTTTCATAAGTGGACCATGGCCCCATAGTCACATTGTTTCACTAAATATATAATTTGTTTATCAAGGAAAGAGTAGTCTATTCGGGAGTATGTTTTATAAACTGGGTAAAAAAAACGAGTATGATCTTGAGGTAGCGTTACAGAAGCGCCATACATCAGCCACGCCACAAGATTTAAGGAACAAGTTACTGATTGAGTTGATTTATTCAGGATGGTATTTCTCGTCAAACTACAGTCCAGAGATGAATGCACAAGGTTTGTGTCACCATCAATTATAAGGTAGCGTGTTGATGTATTTGGTATGTTTGAAGAGAGGTTATTAAAAAATGTAAAGTCATCCCAGTTGGGAACATACACCAAAACTAAGATCACTGGCAGTGTGTATAACTTCCCCACTACCATAACATACCTCCCTGCAGTATGCATGCACTCAGTGCTGTAAGTTGTACCTGCTTACCAACTATAATAGCTACACCTTCTGATGTGGACTGAAAATTGGATTGAAACACCTGACCATAGCATTTTTAACAAACTTTCCACTATCTGCAGATCGCATGAGTCTCCTGTAAAAAGATGACATCAGTGTTCAGCTGCTTCAGATGTTACTGGACTGTTAAAGCCCCACTGACATGATTTTTTAATTTTCATAAAATTGCTTAAAATATATATATTTTATCATTTAAATATGTTCATTTTTGCAAACAAAATGCTAAATCACTTTAATTTTGCTTTAAAAGTGATTTTGAACTTCAAGCCGTGTTTAATCATGGGAAATCCAATTACACACGAACGCACCATCTGTGATGTAACACTGGGCAGAGGGCTCTGGTCTCTTTAATAGCGGACCATTTAAAACCCGACAAATTTATCAATCTATGTGAAGATTTGAGCTATTTGTCTTCATTTTGGGAAGCAGAAAATAGTTTGGGTGATGGAACAAGAAACAACAGGATCTAATTTAGGTCTGATGCTGTATCAGACTTACCTTCATGTGGAGCTGCTCATACCTGCACACTGTGACAAGCCCAGAGCTCTGCCCGGTGTGACATCACAGATGGTGCGTTCGAGTTGTTACGTGGTCACTTTGTTTTGTCTTTTGTTTGTTTATTATTATTATTTTTTGGCACCTTTGACGGTTCACTGGTGGAGGGGGGCGGGGCTCAGCCAGTCTAAGTGTTTTTAGCTGCGCTGGTAGCACACCTGCAGGGTGATTGTGACAGATGGAGTGGCGTGTTGGACGCTACTGCAGCAGTTGAGTTTTGGTGAAGAGAAAAATATCTTAAAGGACGGTGCGGAAGGCTCTGGAGAGAGAAGCGGAGCATTCACCTCGGGACGGAACCCAGAGGGAGCGTCGGATGGTTTTTGGCCGGGTTTGTTTTGGATGAACCGGCTGGACGCTAACGGATTAAATGCACCGGGGAAGTTAACACGCCTGTTGACAACAACCACAGATGAAAACACAAGTGGTGCGCTTTTAAGAAAAAAGAGGAAAACTATAAAGGAAAACAAAAAACAACAACTATTGAACAGTGACGGATGAAGGACCGTGCGGGCTCGCCCCTCCAGGATGTCAGCTGATTGAGACTCGAATCGGACATCAAAGGTAAGCCCCACCTCACTGTGTGTTCTGTCTCTGGTGCCAGTTTTGTTTCTTTTTTTTCTTATCACACACTTTTAGTTGCGACCACTACTCTCCATTAAGATAAGAACGAGCTGGGAGAGAAGTGGTTTCGTAACAGAGTGTAATCAGATTTCCCATGGTTAAACATGGCTTGAAGTTCAAAATCACTTTTAAAGCAAAATTAAAGTGATTTATCATTTTGTTTGCATAAAGGAACATATTTAAATGATAAAATATATATATTTTGAGCAATTTTATGAATAGTAAAAAAATCATGTCGGTGGACCTTTAAGGAATTTCACATTCCAACTTACACAATTAACTGGACAGCTACTAGTGTCCAACATATTTTATATATTTGACAGATTTGCTGTCTTTGCTTTTAATTATTTTTTGTCGTTTTTTTTTATTTCAATTACTGCCATTGATTACCAGTATTATTTTTAAACACTTTGGTAACAGCTGCTGTTTTATATGTGCTTTATAAATAAATTTGACTCGACTACTATTACATATTAGTTGCTCATTTGCATTCAAAACTCCAGGATTATATAGATAAAGTTTCTAGGCCTAAAAATGTACATACATACAGTATATTGTTTATTTTTATACAAAGTATGTAGTCAATTTTACCCAAAATGTCACCTAGTTGTTCCTTGAAGGAACCGGTGTACATTTAAACTAATGGTACAAAGCTTTTCTCTGCAGTGCTGGGATGAAGATGTGGTATGTGAGCTTCTTCTCCCTCACTGATGAAAATACTACAAATCATTTAAGTACTGTAAACAGCTAAAGGAACTTTCCTCCCTGAATATTTCCTTGTTTTAGTCTTTGTGAACATAAACATCTAATGTAAGAAAGTGTGTAAAACAAAATTGTTGAAGAAACAAAACTCCTCTGATGAATTTTGCATTTTTGTTTGGTAAATAAATTATTTCCAACTTTACTCAGATATTTCTTTGACTCCATCTAGTGGCCACACCGTTTTAGGTTCTACACTTTTAATAAGCTAAAATCATAAATTTGAGACTTGAATCCTGTCAACCATCAAACTGTATAAAGAGTTTCTTATGAACCAAGGTCCTGGTGTTATTGCTGCAACCTCAGTCATAATGTGACTTATTCAGCACAAGTCAGATATCTTCATCCATCTATTTTCTTTACCCATCTTTCCTTGCAGGGAGCTGGTGCTCATATCCAGCAGTTACTGCAAGAGGTGTGGGACACCGTGTACAGGTCTCCAGTACATCACAAGGACACGGAGACAACCGACCTTTAACAACCTCATGTACACCTACAGACAGTTGAGACTAAGTTTGGTCTGTGGGAGGAAACTGAAGTCCGTCCGTCCATTATCTTTACCCGATTCTTCCTTTTCTGGTCACAGGGGTCACTGGTGTCCATATCCAGCAATCACTGTGTGAGAGGCGGGGGACACAGAGACAAACAACCATTCACTCTCTCACTCACACCTAGAGACAATGTAGTTACCAATCAGCCTAACATGCAGGTTTTTAGTCTGTGTGAGGAAATCTGAAACCATATTTCTGCGAGGCAACAATTCTTACCATGGCTGCGATGCCTTTTTTTTGTACTCTATTAATCCCCTAATGTTTAATTTAGCCTGTATTTCCCACACCAGAGCCTCCAAACACCATCAGCAGGGAGGCTGTGAGGATGGAGCTCAGCTGTCTACATTCAGGCATGTCTGCAGGTCCAGATGGACTGAGCCCCAAACTCCTGAAAGGATGTGCAGCTCAGCTGTGTGATCTTTTTCACCTGACCCTGTGGTGGTCCCTGCTCTTTGGAAACGACTGGTTCCAGTGCCCAAACTCAGTGCCTGTGGCCTTAACATCACATGCCACGAAGTCGCTGGACAGGCTGGTCCTGAAGCACGTCAGATCAGCGGTGGAACCATACCTGGACCCATACAGTTTGCATACCAGCCACACATCGGGAGTTGACAACGCCATCATCTACCTGCTGCACATCCTACACACATCTGGACAGGCAGCACTGTAAGAGTCATGTTTGACTTTTCCAGCGTTTTTAACACTGTAAGACACAGAAGCCTCTCTCCGTTTAACAATGGACGGTTTCTCTTCAAAGAGAAAGGAGGCCATCTTTGTGAAGATAAACTGTCCTTCATTGAACAGGGGAGGGGGCTTTTGTGTCAAACTGTCCCCCTCTATTGCTAGTATCACTCAGCCCCCTGAAACACAAGGGATTTCTTTTTTCATGTACAGGTGGTCCCCGACTTACGATGTCATCGACATACGAGGTTCCGGACTTACGAGCTGACTAACAAACAGTAAAGTTGTACAGAACATACAGAAAATACAGCACTGGTACGTGTTTTTAGATGAAAGTGTGTTAGCTAACCGTTTGTAAACAAATTTCTGAGCATGTTTATGAACCAGTATGTACGTTTGTGTTGAAAAACGGGTGTTCGTAGTAGCGCTAGCATAAATTTTGCGACTTACGAGCGACACGTGTTTCTGGTTCCGACAAACGAATTTTCGTCTTACGAGCACCTCGTACGAACGGAACTCGCTCGTAAGTCGGGGACTACCTGTATTGGTTTTTAAGATGTAACCAAAAGTGCTGAAGTTCTCTCAGTATTGAAAGGTTTTAATGATAAATTACTGATATCATTTCTTTTTCCTGGACTTCAGGATTAAAGGAAAAAGTCTTCTGGTTTTCACTACATGGCACCAAATGATGCAGGAAAAGATCAAGACTTTTTTTTACAGCAACAAATGTCAAGTGCTGAGAGGATTTTTTTTTTAAATCAAGTTGCGAAGAAGTGGAAGACATCACAGAGTAGGTTTTCCACAATAAATGTATTCAAAATGAAACAAGACAGACAATCATATGATTCAACAATAATATGGATGTTCCTCAAGTTTCACATTTCTTCATGTCTTAGAAAAGTGAATCATGACCCCAAACAAAGTATTCTAAATACAAAAAAATATATAGATTTGGGTGAAAAACAGCAGTAATTTCTTATTAATACTGTAAGTAACACTACGGGAAGCTGCTCCAACAGGTACCATCCACTGCTGCTTCGCACTTTAATGAGTCAAACGTACAAAATTAAACCACGACACACAAACAAGACAAATCAAAACTTAACATAAAGATTGTACTGACTGCGTTTAAGTTGAGTGATGACATACAACATGATCAAATGGCCAAACGGAAACAGCAAAAAAAATAAAAAATCAACAAGATGAAGTGAACACAGCAACAACTGTTGTAAACAAAAAAATACATCTAATTTAAACTGAGGCTGGATGTTAAATTCATGATGTTCATGTTTGCGATGCCTCCCCAATACACCCCCCTCCCCACCCAAAAAAAATTTTTTTAAAGGGTTATTTTACAATTTGATGAATATTTAAAAGCAAAAAAAAAAAAAAAACTCTTAGGAATTGTACAAGTATAAAAAGGCTACAAACATTAATAAATTACAACACTGACACATTAACACTTCACAAGGTGCTAGTAAAAGAAGAAAGCTGAAAGCTTTAAGGATACTGAAGGTTAAACAAGTGGCTGGTCATAAAAACTTTTTTTTTTTCCCATTGATTTTATACAGTTTTTCCTCAAAGCATGATCTCTTATCCAAACTAAATCCTAACACAGTTAGCATTGTGTACATAAGGCCAAATAAATGAGTTCTTCAGCTGTTTTCAGGGCAGCACCTTTCAAATTTATGACATAAATAAAGGTTCAAAATTAGGACTATACCATAAATCAAATGTACAAAGAGAAATATTCTTAAAATAAAATTATTCAGATACAGCAAAATGTGTAAAAATGTGGGATTAAGCCTTAAAGGATAGAAAAGGTTTTGAGAGAAAAGCTACATTCTATAAATGGTACAAACCCAGGATGAGAGCAGGAGTTGGTGCTGCCTGGGAAAGCAAGAGAAGATGGAAAGTATCCCTGTGGAACTCCACACTCTACCTGGATCAAGCTTATCATCAGATCTAGAGTCCATCTGTTCCACTATCGTGTGTTGTCCTATGTTTAAGGTGGAAAAATATCAAAATGTTGTGCTTTATAGTGCTTCTTTAATTCCTATTAATCACTTGGCAACAATAAACACGTGCACTCACAGTGCTCTGCAAACAAGAAGTGTTATAAAGAAAGAAATGCTTCAGTTGATCAAGATGACGCTTTAAAAACTGGTTTGGAGAGAGGAAGATGTTTTTTCTCCCTCAGTGTAGCATGATAAGCTGCATCCAAAAGTAAAACCAGAAACTCACCCGACTGCTACTGTTGGGAGACTAGTCAGCAACTCAAAATGTGCTTAAATTACGAGATAACAGGCAAAGTTTGTGTGTGACACACAAGCTGTGTGGAATTATTAGGAAAAGTATTAATATTTTTGTATGCACAGCTGGCAAAACTGCATTCCAGGACATGCGCATTATAATTTTTTGCTCTTCTCAGCTCACGCTGTTCCCTGCTTGGCCCACTATGAAAACAGGCTCCATGTTTCAAATGTAATCTGCTAGAATCTCAGTGCATAAGCACTGAAGCATCTGTTATTGTCCTGTACAAAAGTTGTGTTCCGAATCTTGTTGAAGGACTTAAGAAAGAAAACTATACAGCAAAACATGTAACTTGATCAGGCACAGGTTGCCATGACGTTTGGTAGTATTGAGTCAATGTACCATAATTTTCGGACTATAAGCCGCTACTTTTTCACACGCTTTGACAGCAGCGGCTTATACAATGTTGCAGCTAATTTATGGATTTTTATTGTTGATGGGCTAACGAGCTTCATGCCGCCAAAACGTTTAGCCTCGTCACACCCGGGCGCTCACATAGCCGCCCAACACACGTCTCTCTTGGGGGGTGGGTTCTTGTGACTCAATGAGACTACCTGTATAAATTCATTCAACCTTTATTTAGACAGATAAGTCACATTGAGCCTCGAAGACTCATTTACAAGTGAGATCTGCTTAGACAGACAAAAAGTAATGAAATTAGACACGTTAGGAAATGTGTTTTCAAATAAAAGTAAAAAAGAACTGACTGATGAAATTACTGAACAGGTCACAGTGGACCAATGAAATGGGGAGGAGAGAACAGGGGGTGGGGGTGAACAAGGTCTCCCCCCCCCCCAGTTGAGCTCCCAGGGATGAAGGAAACTTGGTCTCTCCCCTCCCTGGAGGAACAATAACCGTGGTTCCATCTATTTTCAATTCGAATTTTGAGCGAATTTTTGAAAATTCGCAAAAATGTAAATAAAAATTAATGTGAATCAGAAGTGTTTCCATCAACTGGCTTGAAGCGAATCCACCAGGCCACGCAAAGCGGCATTACGTCAGCGTTACGCATGTCTACAGTAAACAGGAAGTAGCGGTTGAAAACAGGAACCGAACCACACATCTCGGCAAAATGGAGAGAATATTTCAGGAATGTGTTGCTATCGGGCAAGTTGTATTTATTCTGTCATGCCAACTAGTTTTAGCGATGTTACAGCGGAAACAGCTGATCAGTCACATGACGTGAATGTTCGCTACGTCAGAACTGAGTCGGCAAATCTGTTTCCATCTCTCGTTTTGCGCATCAGCTCTGTTTCGAAAAACCCAAAAACCACCTCAAGCGAGCGTATCAACTTTTTTGCGAATTAGAGGAAGTTAATTTGAATCGTGCCGTTTCCATTTACCTTTTCTGATGCGATGCTTCAAAATGCGCATCAAGAAACCTTGATGTCCTAAATGCTGATAAAACAAAAGGGATGTTTTTTTCAAATAGGAAGGCGGTTCCAGCAGATCCTCCTCTGATTTTATCCTCAAATGGTGTCCCAATTGAGTTTGTTGATTCCTATAAATATCTGGGTATCCTGATCGATTCACATCTCTCTTTTAAACTCCACGTGGAAAACCTAGTGAAGAAACTGAAAGTTAAACTGGGTTTCTTTTTCAGAAACAGATCATGTCTTTTTCATTCATTCAACCTTTATTTATACAGGCTAGCCTCGTTGAGTCACGGGGACTCATTTACAAGAGGGACCTGTCTCACTCACACCAAACAACCATCCACTCTCACACTCACACCTAGGGTCAATTTAGAGTCACCAATCAGCCTAACAAGCATGTTTTTTGGTCTGTGGGAGGAAACCGGAGTACCCGGAGGAAACCCACGCATGCACGGGGAGAACATGCAAACTCCACCCAGAAAGGCCCCGGACCGGGATTTGAACCGGCAACCTTCTCGCTGAGAGGCAGCAGCTCTACCAGTTGTGCCACCGTGCACATGTCTAACACTGAATGTTAGGAAACGCCTTGTGTCTGTGACTTTCCTTCCCTCCATTGATTACGGTGACATTCTCTACATGAATGCTCCTACAAGCACCCTGCGGATGTTGGATGTTGTCTATCATGGTGCACTAAGATTCATAACTGGCTGTGATTATCGTACCCACCACTGCACCCTGTATTCACTGGTTAACTGGACATCATTAACCTCACGCAGACTCTTCCACTGGTACATTTTCATCTTTAAATCACTTCTTGGTCTGCTGCCCTCATACATCTCCTCCTACATGTCTTTGCGTGAGTGCAGCTACAGTGTGCGCTCTCAGGACATGATTACCTGCAGTGTTCCGTCAGTGAGGACTGAACTTGGAAAAAGGGCCTTCTCCTACTCTGCTCCTGCTTCATGGAATATCTTACAAAAAGATCTGAAGCTCTCGACCTTGACTTCTCTAAATGGTTTTCAGAATCTGTTGGAATCCTGGCAAAAACCAATGCAGATTTGTTCCTGTCTTTGATTTTATACGTCTACCTTATGTTTTGCTCGTTTTTTGATACTTTGTTTAAAAAAAAAAAAAATGTATTTCTTTCTTTTGTTTTTTTCTCTTTTTTGTTTTCTATTGTTTATTGTTTGTTTATTGTTTATTGTTTAAAGGGGACCACAGATGCAAAATTCACTTTTTAATGTTTTTTTTACTCAACTTTGGGTATTTACTTCATAAAAAAACAGTCCTTGTGCCAAAAAAATGCACCCAGTGGTTTATTTACTCTAAGTAGATTTATTTATTTTTGATAAATACACCAGGATTCACACTTCCTGCAGTTATTGACGTCACAGGCCGTAGCCAATCACCTCAAACCTGAGTCCAGCCCCTCACCTAGCAACCCCTGGTTAGGCTCAACCCACTTCTGTATTAAACACATGACTGTTGTTTTTCATGATTTCATCTCATCTTTTGTTTATATGTTCTTAATTTCATGTGTACAGCACTTTGTTGCAGCTGTGGTTTTTTTAAATGGCTTTATAAATAAAGTATAATTGTTATTTTTATATTTTAGTTCAATTTTTAGTGTATTTGCGATCGCTCCCAACGCGCAGCCGTCAAAAATTAAACGAGCGGACCCCCGGCGTAGGGACCAGCGGCAACGGGACACTGCTTCTGGCGGATGGAGCGGAGCTTCAATTGTACAGCCTCGCTGCTGCCCTCGCAGCAGCGAGGACCTTCTCCTTACTGATTAATTTACGGGAGACACTTGGTGAACTTTGTTGTCTTGACTGGAACAGCGATAACTCCCAAAATCTCCGCGTGCAACGAGCGAAGCTGGCGAACACCGGAAGAGGAACAAGCTAACATTAGCTTCGGATTCGGGTGGTCTCATGCTAAAAGGAGCAGCTAATTGCGGCGCGCTCAGACGGGTTTCGGTAAGTTATCTTAAGCTAGCACTAACAGTAAGTCAAATGAGTAATAAAAAAAGAGCTAATTTTAAAACAACAACACATTACAGATACTGGCTGTTACAGAGGGCGTAAACAGATCGTTGAAGGGCGTGGACTTCAAGAAACCGGTCGTTCAAAACGAAAGTTAAAAATGGCAGAATTAAAAAGGGTATAATTAATTATCTAAGAATTATTTTGTGTATTAAAATGAATTAATATTGTCAAGATAGCACACAGACATAACATAAAAATTTTAAATACCTATATGTGGTCTCCTTTAAGGAAATTCTACCATTGCTGTTCATCGTTCTTTAGTTTTAGCAGGTCGCTTTCGTAAATGAGCCCATGAGATTCAATAAGATTTACCTGACTAAATAAAGGTTGAATGAATGAATGAATGATGGAAACAAAACAAAAACAAAACAAAAAAACCTTGATGGAAACACAGCTAATGATTTAGAGGCACTGGAAATGTGTGAATCGTGCATAAAATGGCACCCCGAGCTCAGTGGGAGGCTTGGATGACTCGTTTTCCAAAACTAGCTGCATGCTCAAATCTGCCCGTGGATCCTGACAGAAGAGCAGTGTAAACAAATCCTCTGCAGGAGGAAGATTAAGATAGCAATCAATGACTTCCTGGTAGGTGACTGTATTTATTTTTTAACCAGCCATGTTACCAGAACTATTCAGAAAAATTAAAACATTTACTGTACGTATTTGTGTATGTTAGCAGTATGTATTTAATTAAATGTTTTAAAAAAATCTTTCAGTGTAAATGTCTCATGTTACAACGTAGACATCCGAGGCTTATTGACAAGCGCAGAATATATATTTACGTTATTTTTTTTATTTTGTAGGTGTGGCTTATATTCAGGTGCAGTCAATAGTCTGGAAATTACGGTAGAGAAATATTTACAAAAAAAAAACTGCAAAAAATATAACATGGATATTAATGGGATTTTGGTGAAACACATGAGAAAACACAACCATCTGTGGAGCCCTACAGCTCAGCCATACTTCAATTCAAACAAACAAAAGTTTAAATCATCAAATCATCACAGAAAGTTGGACTTTACATGACTGAACTGGTGTTTTAATAACTTTAAATGTATTTTAAGTATCACAAAGGCATGTAACAGTGTGTGCTTACCATGTTGATCATAATATGTTTAAACAATTTTGGACTTGGTTCTCTTTAAAGTGTGGGTGACATCATCTTTTAACGTTGCATATAAAAACGC
>JBBPBX010068624.1:0-19072 GCA_038048925.1 Garcialebias charrua
CTTCCTTCCTTCCTTTCTTCCTTCCTTCCTTCCTTCCTTCCTTCCTTCCTTCCTTCCTTCCTTCCTTCCTTCCTTCCTTCCTTCCTTCCTTCCTTCCTTCCTTGACTTGTTGCTATGTAAATAAACTGAATTTAATTGACTGTTGACTTCATCCTTAATGAGAAGCACCACACCTTATTTTATGAGCTTTAAAGTTTTTACGTTTGATTGGTTTAACAAATACTGATTGTGATTCTGCTTAACTGTACTTTAAAAGCAAATTATTTTCAGCTTAAGAGACCAGAAATAAATAAATAAACATCTGCAAAAAGTTTAGCAATCCAGTGAACACCTGCTGAGGAAGATGGTGTGTTGGTTCAATGGCCTTGAAGCGACAAAAAGCAACCCTAGATTTTGAGGTAGGAGCGCCCTCTTGTGGTCAGCATATAGGAACGTACTTTATACAGTATATAGATTAATTGTTTTGATTTTATTTTATTTTTTCAGTGTAATTTTTCAGTTGTTTACTTTTTTAATTACTGTAATGGAAAGGTGGAAAATAAAATCCAGTTTAATCATGAATATGAAGCAAAGTCTGAATAGATCAGCGATAACGAAAACTTCTGCGTGATCACAGAATGACCTTGATGGAAGATTTATTTACTTAAGTTTTTTTTTTTAAGTCTAATTCGTTAAACAATTCAAACCGAAACAAAACTTTAAATCCCATCATTTTAAAATCACACATATTTGAATAAATCTGTTTTTCTGGTTCAACGTGAAATTGCAGCTTTCTTTGTTTTCTTATACCCAACTTTTGTAAATATCTTTTGTTTACAATAATCATCCCTGCACAGAAAATCAGAAACAGTTTATTGCTTGTTATATTTTGTTTACATTTGTCAATGTACATGTGTCAAGTTTATAATGTCCTCTGCACAGAGGAATTTATTTCATCTTCTCGATAAATACAGAGCACAAAATATTCTGACAATATTCTTTGAAGCAAACATGTGTCAAGTTTATAATGTCCTCTGCACAGAGGAATTTATTTCATCTTCTCGATAAATACAGAGCACAAAATATTCTGACAATATTCTTTGAAGCAAACACCACATGGTGTTTTGTGCAAACATGAGGTCAAACTGAAGCAGCACATAATATGGGTGGAATGGGACTAAATTAAATAACTGCGATAAATCATGAAATAAAGAAATGTAAATTTCATTAAATAATCAAATATATTCCATGGTGACATTGCTGCACAAGAGCCATGAAAAAAAAAAACAGTGAAACAATTAAACGTATATTTGAATTTAAAAAATGATTGCAAATGACATTTCATTATTGTCATTTTTTAAAGGGTACATGTACATGTATTTATTTCATGGGACATTTAATTAATAATTGTGTATTTAACAATTTAATTGTATACTTAATCATTTAACGATTTATCGAACAATTAAATTATACATTTAATTATATAAACACACAAAGCAAACAATTATTTAAGACAAGAATATTTGTCTTTTGCTCATCTCCAAGTCACACTTATGCACAGTTGCGCTGAAATTACAGATTTTTAAACTTTAAGAATTTATACCAAATTATGTATTACACCAAAATTATAAACTTGTGGAAAAAAGTATATTTTGCAGTTAATTTGTCATTTAAAAAAAGTTGAAGTTTATACACAAAACCTTCTCTGGCAAAATGGTATGCATGGTTGAATGTATTTATTTATATTTTAGAATTATAGTGCTGCTTACTAATAGTTTAACATAACATAAATAACATTTTTATTTTCAAAAAGATGTCACAAACAGCTGAAAAATAAGTTGAACTTTGCTCTACTCATCCCTGTAACAAGAACCTGAACATCTTCATTTCCGCCACTTCCGGTCCTGTCTCCAACCGACACCAGGGTCAGAGTGGTGTTTGGTGCAGCAAAAACTATTCTGCCAGCAGAGAGCCCCTCTGTACCAAGGGCCCCTGCACGTATACCAGATTGCCCGTAGATCCGGCCCTGGATTATGCTCATAAACCAGAAGGTGGACACCATAATTTGTCCGACCAAATCCCTATCATTCACACTTCATGTTAAAAGTAACTTTTTAAAGTATCCATGGGAGATAACCGTATAAAAATTGATAGGCCGCGTTACGTAATCGCAATTTACAAATTTGACGTGCCCGCGCGCGCGCTTCCTCCGTGCTGCCAAGGGCAGCGTCCTTGTTGAGTGATGTCACTGTGTAATTTGCATTAATGCCTGCGTTGCCTTTCATCTAGCGTTGGTTTACGTCAGCGTTGTCTTTCATCTGCGCGTGGCTTTCAACGTCACAAAGGCTTTCTGCGTTAGTCATGACGTCACTCACCCGAGGGTTTATATTCGTGAAATTCTCATTCGCTAGTTATTCTGAGATGAGATCTGTTTTGAGATGAGATCTGTTTCTTGTGTCTCTGCAACGCCAATTTTGGTATTTCAAAACTGATTGAAATATTTTTCTTCAGTTCATGATTTATTGCATTTGACATGGATTTCCAGAAAGTTCACCAAGAAGTTCCAGCTCTTAATATAAAGAAGAATCTTAGTATCTCTGTGGATTCGGGCACTTACGTTGTGAAGGAAATTCAGAGATACACGAGTTATGGAGAAATCGCCCTGTGTGAGAAGGCAGGAACAGAATACACGCTGAAATGTTATAGAAAGAAGTACCATCAAAGAGCTGAAGATGAAATCAGCTGCTTTAACATTCTCAGACGTGTGGAAGCGGAAAATATTGTCAGGTATTTCGAATCCTTCGAATACAAAAACTGGATTTGTCTAGTGTTTGAAAAACTGGACTTTAGTTTGTGGGATTTTATGGGAAGAAGAGGATGGAGCCTTCCACTTTCTGAGATACGACAAATTGCCCATCAGTTGTTAACTGCCACCAAAGTATTGGAATCCTCTGGGTTCACCCATGGAGGCATAACCCCGGGAAGTGTTATGATGACGGACGAAAATTTGCACCATCCCCGTGTAAAATTATTTAATTTCGAGGCTGCTTACAAAACATCCAGCTTGTCAGAGAAAGACTTCCCTCAGACCTGTGGCTTCACGCCACCAGAAGTTTTTTTTGACATGCCACTGGGTGAAAATTTTCATGTATGGAGCATAGCTTGTACATTGGCTTCAGTCTGTCTGGGGAAACCGTTGTATCCCACAGATTGCGACTATAGTTATGTAAAAGCTATTCTAAAGTTAAATGGCATGCCAGACAATCATGTCTTGGACAAAGGATGTGGTGTCAGATGCTATTTTAAATCTTTCGAGGACAGAGATAGACGCTTTTGGAAATTTATGACTCCAACTGAATATGAAAAAGCAACCGGAAAAACTGTTCAGGAGAAAACCAATGATTGTGATGAAATAGAGTCTTTTGACAGTCTCTTAGTAGAAGCGTTATTGGATACGGAAGATTCTGATGAAGCTTTTGAATTCATAGACTTTCTGATGAAGATGCTGCAGGTCAATCCGGCTGACAGAATACGCCCTGAAGATGCGTTAAACCATCGGTTTATGACAAGGAAATTGTCTAATTCAAATCATGGTTTGAACAACCAAGAAGGGGATAGTAAAACGTCAGACAGCAGATCCAGAACTTCAGAATGGGACAGAGATTCTTCACTTTATTCTGCCTGCAGCGCTAAAAGTCCAGATTTGATGGATGACTCAAATTCTGTTGACAGCAGCGATTCGAACAATCGGTTTAAAGAAATAGTAGAAGGTGTGACTATTTGTGCCGACGAAAATGTTTATCGTGTAGAAGAAATCCTTGGACAAGGAGTATTCGGTTTAGTAGCTAAATGCAGGATAAATGGTACAGATCAGGCTGTTGCGCTAAAACTTATGGTTAAAGAAGAAGAGTGTTGGGCTAAACAAGAGATTGAAGCAATTTTAAAAATCGAAATACGTAATGCTGATAAAATCAACGTCATGGAGTGTTTGGACTATTTTATCTGGCAGGACTTTTATTGCTTTGCTTTTGAACTTCTGGACCAAAGTCTGTTTGATTTCATGAAGCAAAGACACTGGCACTGCACTAAAAGGCCTAATATCCGGGGAGATACAACAGTATGCAAGTCTATGTATCAGCCACATATCCAGTATGTTTCCGGTGATATACGGGGAGTTCTCATCTGTAACAGATCCTAGTACAGGATATCCCATGTATACCCATCTGTGATAGATCCTAGCACTGGATATTTTCTGGATACTCATACATGATCAATCCAAGTATAGGATATTTTCTGGATACACATCTGCTATAGATCCTAGTATAGAATATTTTATGTATACCCATACTTGAGATATCCTAGTATTGGATATTTTCTGGATACCTATATGAGAAAGATCCTACTATTGGATATTTTCTGGATACCTATATGAGAAAGATCCTACTATTGGATATTTTCCATATACGTATCTGTGATAGATCCTAGTATTGGATATTTTTGGATACCCAAACATAATAAATCCTAGCATTGGATATTTTCCAGATACAAATCTGTGATAGATCCTAGTATTGGATATTTTGTGGATACTCATACATAATAAATCATAGTATTGGATATTTTCTGGATACACATCTGTGATAGATCCTAGTATTTGATATTTTCTGGATACCCATACATAATAAATCCTAGTATTGTATATTTTCCGGATACACATCTGGCAGATCCTCATATTGCATATTTTCTGGATATCCATACATAATAAATCCTAGCATTGGATATTTTCCGGATACACATCTGTGATAGATCCTAATGTTGGATATTTTTTGGATACCCATCTGACAGATCCTCATATAGGATATTTTCTGGATATCCATACATAATAAATCCTAGCATTGGATATTTTCCGGATACACATCTGTGATAGATCCTAATGTTGGATATTTTCTGGATACCCATCTGACAGATCCTCATATAGGATATTTTCTGGATACCCATACATAATAAATCCTAGCATATGGATATTTTCCGGATATACATCTGACAGATCCTAGTATTGGATATTGTCTAGATACCCATACTTAAAAAATCCTAGCATTTGGATACTTTCCGGATACACATCTGTGATAGATCCTAATATTGGATATTTTCTGGATACCTATACATAGTAAATCCTAGTATTTGACATTTTCCAGATACACATCTGACAGATCCTCATATTAGATATTTTCTGGATACCCATACATAATAAATCCTAGCATTTGGATATTTCCGGATACACATCTGACAGATCCTAGTATTGGATATTGTCTGGATACCCATACATAAAAAATCCTAGCATTTGGATACTTTCCGGATACACATCTGTGATAGATCCTAATGTTCGATATTTTCTGGATACCCATACATAGTAAATCCTAGTATTTGACATTTTCCGGATACACATCTGACAGATCCTCATATAGGATATTTTTTGGATACCTATACATAATAAATCCTAGCATTTGGATATTTTCGGATACACATCTGACAGATCCTAGTATTGGATATTGTCTGGATACCCATACATAAAAAATCCTAGCATTTGGATAATTTCCGGATACACATCTGTGATAGATCCTAATATTGGATATTTTCTGGATATCCATACATATTAAATCCAAGTATTGGATATTTTCCAGATACGCATCTGACAGATCCTAGTATTGGATATTGTCTGGATACCCATACATGAAAAATCCTAGTATAGGATATTTTCCGTATATATATATATATATATATATATATATATACTGTTACTCCCAAACTCCCTCCTAAACAATTTAAATTTACATACTGTATACAATATTTTAAATAAACAATCCATACAGCATGTGTTGTTTATGTAAAATATTGTATATATAGTAGTATTAAAATTTAAATTGTTTATTTAAGAAGGGAGTTTGGGAGTAACAGGTGATGAGTGTGATTGCAACCTGGCACGTGTCATGACAAAAGTTGACTGAACTTGAACTATCCTACTTTGCTGTTTTTCACTTATCGCTAGTGGGCGTGTTCCCACCAGCAATACGCATGGTCCAGCGCACCTCATGGTCCCAAACACCTGTGATAAACGAGGGACTATATAAAACTAACAAACCGGTGTGTGTGTTTGTCTTTTTTTTAAAGTAAAAACTAATTTAAATTATTTTCAGAAATGCTGTCTTGAATAATTTTGTAGATGTTGAACAACACTATGCAAAACATTAAAATTTCTTTGTTTAAAAGAGCATTTCTTGTACAGTACTGTAGTTTGTTTTGGGCATGTTTTATGTTTGAGTTTTTTGTTAAATAAGTTCTATTCTATTCACATAATAAATGTTTACTCAGCAGAGGTAAAAAGTAATACTGACAATAATTCACATTAGCTTTAAAGAACCTTGACCAAAAGACATTTTTCATCTTATTTTGTTCACTTCTGCTTAGTTGAGAAAGTCCCAATTGTTCCTTTAGGACTAAGGCATTACCATCTGGTTCCCACTGAAAACCCATTCGGGGCCCGTTAAACCCATACAAAAAGGCCTAATATCTGGGGAGATACAACAGTATGCAAGTTTACGTATCTGCCACATATCCAATATGTTTCTGGTGCTATACGGGGAGATCTCATCTTTAACAGATCTTAGTACAGGATATCCCACGCATACCCATCTGTGATAGATCCTAGTATTGGATATCTTCTGGATACCCATCCATAATAAATCCTAGTATTGGATATTTTCCAGATACCCATACATGAAAAATCCTAGAGTAGGATATTGTCTGGATATGTATATTTAACTGTACACTTGCATATTGTGTGTGTGTGTGTGTGTGTGTGTGTGTATGTGCGTGTGTGTGTGTGTGTGTGTGCAAGGGGTTATGGAGAACAAGATCTGTGAGTTTGGTGGTCCTATCACTGCGTTTAGTTGGAAATCCTAACCCCAATTTGTTAAAATACAAATACCCATAATTCATAGGGAGAACGTAGGACGGACAGGAATCTCATAAATTGCGGTCAGGGAGTTATGGAGAACAAGATCTGTGAGTTTGGTGGTCCTATCACTGCGTTTAGGTGGAAATCCTAACCCCAATTTGTCCAAATACAAATACCCATAATTCATAGGGAGAACGTAGGACGGACAGGAATCTCATAAATTGCGGTCAGGGAGTTATGGAGAACAAGATCTGTGAGTTTGGTGGTCCTATCACTGCGTTTAGTTGGAAATCCTAACCCTTGGTCAAAATACCATAATCCAAAAAAAGGTGTTGGGAAAGTGTTGAAAGTTCCGATCAGCTCTGCAAGGTGCTGGCCAATATCTTTAACACATGCCCTGTAGACAGATCCCGTCTGCCTGAAGACCACACCACAATCATCCCAGTCCAAAAAAGCTCTACAGTGACTGCTCTGAATGACTGTTGGCCAGTGGCCCTCACCCGATAGTCACTAAATGCTTCGAAAAACTGGTCATGACCCACATCAAAACAACCATCATCAACAAGGACCCTCGAGTATGCATACTGTGAGAACCAATCAACAGAGGATACCATCTCCTCTGTGGTCCACACTGCTCTCACCCACCTGGAACAGAAGGACTCATACACCCATGCTCTTTGTGGACTTCACATCTGCCTTCAAAATCATGATCCCCCAAACCCTGATGGACAAATTACTAACACTAGGACTAAGCCCCTCCATTTGCAACTGGTTCCTTGACTTCTTAACTAACAGACTTCAGTCAGTGATGATCCACAACTTCTCCTCTTCCACCATAACCCTCAGCACTGGCTCTCCTCAAGGATGTGTGTTGAGCCCTCTCCTGTTCACTCTGCTCACATATGATTGTGCAGATACCCATCCAGGTTGTCATAAAGTTTGCAGCTGATACAGCTGTGGTGGGATGCATCACAAACTATGATGAGTCCAGCTACAAGCAGGAGGTGGAACACCTGGAGAGCTGGTGCAAAGCCTGATCAAGAAAGTTCACCAGAGACTCTATTTCCTCAGGCGGCTGAGACGAGCTGGTCTGAGCAGCTCAGTCCTCACCTCCTTCTACAGGTGTGCAGTGGAGAGCATCCTGTGCTCCAGCATCAATGTGTGGCATAGAGGCTGCACAGCTGCAGAAAGAAAAGCTCTGCAGAGAGTGGTGAAGGCTGCACAGAAGATGTTGGAGTCAGTCTCCCCACCATCACAGACATTTACACCTCCAGATGCAGGAAGAGAGCCACCTGCATCATGAAGGACCACACTCACCTAGCACACACACTTTTTGCCCCACTCCCCTCAGGAAGGATGTTGAGGAGCATTAAGTGTACAACCACTAGACTGAGGAACAGCTTCTACCCTGAGGCTGTTAATTAGACTCATGAATATCTAACCAGAATGGTCACTGTGAAACATCACATCATATTGCTGCTGATCTGTTTCACGTTGCTGCTGATCTGTTTCATGTTGCTGCTGATCTGTTTCATGTTGCTGCTGATCTGTTTCATGTTGCTACTGATCTGTTACATGTTGCTGCTGATCTGTTTCATGTTGCTAATCTGTTTCATGTTGCTGCTGATCTGTTTCATGTTGCTGCTGATCTGTTTCATGTTGCTACTGATCTGTTCATGTTGCTGCTGATCTGTTTCATGTTTCTGATGCTGCTGATCTGTTTCATGTTGTTGCTGATCTGTTTCATGTTGCTGCTGATCTGTTACATGTTGCTGATCTGTTTCATGTTGCTAATCTGTTCATGTTGCTGCTGATCTGTTACATGTTGCTTATCTGTTTCATGTTGCTAATCTGTTCATGTTGCTGCTGATCTGTTTAATGTTGTTGCTGATCTGTTTCATGTTGCTGATCTGTTCATGTTGCTGCTGATCTGTTACATGTTGCTAATCTGTTCATGTTGCTGCTGATCTGTTACATGTTGCTTATCTGTTTCATGTTGCTGATCTGTTCATGTTGCTGCTGATCTGTTTCATGTTGCTGCTGATCTGTTTCATGTTGCTAATCTGTTCATGTTGCTGCTGATCTATTTCATGTTGCTGCTGATCTGTTTCATGTTGCTGATCTGTTTTGTGTTCATCTGCTCATGCAAACTCATGTTCGTGCTGCTCGTTGGAGTATGTTATTCTATATATTAGTGCTTAGTGTATTTTTAGTTGGCGTTTTTCTTAGTTCACATCTTAGAGCTTAGTAATGTTTATTTTATATTTTATTGTTGGATGTAACTGGGATGCAGTGTACATAATCTCGTTTCATCACATGTACTACATGTGGTGTGAATGACAATAAAGACTCTCTGACTCTGACTTTTGTTATGTACAGTACATGCATCCCAGGTAATGCTAAATGCTGGTGATATGTGCTGGCTGCTGGGTGGGCTATAGTACAAAGGAGGCATACTTGAATGACATTCTTTGGGGGGTGGGGTCATCAAACCATAATAAGGAGCTTCATTGAAGTCCCTCTAGGCTCCATTGAGAGCAAGTTGTTTTTGTGAGACAGAGAGTGAGAACCTGGAACATATTTTCTTTGATTACAGGGTAGTTCAACAATTTTGGCTTGATTTTAAAATGTGGATCCAATCCAAAGGGATTCAGCTACTTACTCTCACTTTAAAAGAAATCAAATTTGGGTTAATTAATACAAATGGAAATCCCGACCAGTCCTGGGGCCTCATGTATCAACCATGCGTGCGCACAAAAACATTGCGCACGTCACTTTCCACGCAAAGTGGCGTATGTATCAAATCTGATATGAACGGGAATATCTGCGCTTCCACGTAGAAATCCACGGCTGCTCCCCTGCTTGCGTACGCACGTTTCTGTGGTTATTGTTCCTTTGGCGACACTTACAGGTGATCTGTGAAACTGTGTCCATGATATGAAAACAATCATAAATCCCACCAAACACACATGATTAACGATTATTACATCCACATGGACGCAATTAGATGAGTGGATATAAAAGCATGCGCCAGATAGTGGCAACAATATTGACAACAATGAGATGTAATTTCTTTAAATAAGAAGTTAACCAAGCTGTATTAACACGCCTACGTTTAGGTCAGTGGGTAAAGCGCTTGCCTTTAGTTCCAAAGGTCGTGAGATCGACTCCCGCATGGTACAACGTTTTTCTTTTTTTTCGTTCCAGATTGAAATACACATGAAAACTATTTACAAAACAATAAATCGTCTGCTTCCTTTCATTTCATGTATTGTTCTATTTCTTGTTGTTTCATTCAATAGTTTTCCTGTGGTCTTTAAATCCGGAATGAAAAAAAAAACATTGTACCAAGCGGGAGTCGATCTCACGACCTTTGGGACGAAGGGCGGGCGCGTTCGCCACTAAGCTATACAGGCATGTTAGATCAGCTTGGTCAACTTCTTATTTAAAAGTGGATGGTTTGTTTTGCACTGTGCGTGCCGAATGAAGCCTTTTTCCGTGCTTCTCTGCCTCACTCAGAAGTGATTTCTGTTCACAGTCCGTGAAGTTCCTCTTTTTTCCACGTTCCGACATGATTTGCAATGGAGCAGAGACGACATTCCTGTCGTGCATGGCATATTTGAATGACTTTGCATATTCATACGGAGGCGTGTCAAGGGCGGAGTCGGCCACTCTCTCATGTGCGCTGAATTCCACGTTGATTGTGTTGTACATAAGGAATGTGCGTGGATTCCGGTGTACGCACAGTTTGATAAATCTGGATTTTTTTGTGCGTGGACACTTTTCTGGATTTGTCCGTACGTTACTTTTCAGTAAGAAATCTACGCAAGTCTTTGTACATGAGGCCCCTGGTACTCTGTTTGTCCTCACCCCCTCCTCCTCTGTTCCCCCTCTCCTCCCTTCCCAGCTCTGGGTGAGAGCATTTTGCGGGGGTTATCACATTTTAAATAAGCTTAAATGTTGAGGACAATTGGTTGTAATTTTTCTCAGTACATTACCTTACTTGTCAGTAAATATTATTACTTACTGTTTTTGCATAACGTGTAGTCACGAAAACAAGATACTATAAGAAAGTGGAGCGGTCCACCCCCTTCTTTTTTTTTACTAGTGGTATGTCCCTACCTCTTCCGGATTTCATCATGCTGCAGCTGCTGGTTTTTTGCATGTGCGTCTGACTGAACCCTGTAATTGAATGCTACTCTGAGCACCTCTGCAGTAAGTTGGGTGATTTAATCTTATCTATGTTTATTTAAAAATACCTACGTTGTTTTGTACGTATGTCGCAGTTTAATATAAGTCAACTAACATAAAAATTCATGAATATTGGCGTGTACTTATTAATTTAGCTCCGTTTACAAATAGAAACTGAACCGTACAGTTTCGGTGTATGTTGTCAGACCTATTCGTTAACATTTCGCTGTGTTTCGAAACTTCAAGTGTTATTTTAATCTTTTGTCAACCCGGGCAAATTCAAACGGGCCAATCGAGCGTTGCTACTGACTGACGTTGTGCGAGTAAACCAATCAAAAGCGTACATGGGGGGGGGTTCGCACAACGTGATTCAGTAACAATGCGCGATTAGTCCGTTTAAAAACAGACCAATCGCGTGCTGTTACTGAATCACGTGGTGCGAGTCAGCAAATCAAAACCGTGCATATTGGGTGACTCATGCCAAAACAGGAAAAATTGTAATATATAATCCTTTTTCAATGTTTTATTTGTTCTTACAACCTTTTTATATTGATTCTTATCTTTTTGTAACTGTTCAGCACTTTGTTTGAAAGCGCTTTATAAATAAAATTATTATTTATTAAAGTTTGGTTGTGCATTTTGTAAAGTCTCAGACTGTATTGGTCCTGGTATAGTTATAATTAGACATTTAGTTAGGCTAATATTTCATAATGAACAATAACAATATTATAGTATAATTAACTTGCTTGATTTTGATCCAAATCTACAATTATTCAATGTTTCAGCTTTTTTCAATGCAGCATATTAATCCCCCATCTCTCTTTTTTTTTCTTCTTTTTTTCAGAATCACATACCAGTTTCAAGACAACAGCATTGAAAAAAGGTAAGATGTAGGAAGTTGTTACTCCTTCATTCTGGCTCATTATTGTCCAAAAATACTACTGTATCCTGATAAACTGCATCTGGATAAAGTGAATTTAATTGTGGTTGGATCAGAAGAGTAAATAGTTACCATTCTGACACCACATTAGTTTGTACACAATCCATCACTGCTGCATGCCTTTAAAAAAAATATTATTATTTTTTTTTTTTGGGGGGGGGGAGATCACCTCCCAATAAATGTATTTTGGAAAATATTTTACTTTTGATACTTAAAGTGCGACTAAACCCCTGTGGATCGGTAACTCCTTCCAAAATCTCCCTGAAAATGGGCGTGTCGAGAGACAAGGAGGGGTGGAGGTAGAGTTGTGCTTTTGTTCACGCCTCCACCTGCAACAGCCTAAAACAAATTAAACCTCTAGACAACATACACCAAGCAACAACAGAATAAACATGTAGATGTATTTATCCATTCCACCCATTCCATCCAAAACCAAAGGCCTAAAGAAATGAAAATGAAAATAAAAATAAAACCGCTTGTCAGGAGTGAAATGCAGCATTTCCATATAAGGTATGCACTTCTCATCTCTGCAGGGGATTGGCTCTGCTTGAACCACCTGTGTGACATCACACATGAGCAGACATGTCACACATGAGCATTTGCACAAATAAGAAAATTAAGGTGTAATCCACCAGTTCAACCCATAGAACTACCGTAAACACATTTTTAGACCAAATATTGCCAAATATTGCCAATTTACACAGATATGCACAATTATGTGAGAATAAACACAGCCATAGTGCTAGATAACATTTTAAACACATTCTAGGGAGTTTATCAGCTAAAAAAAGTTAATTTTGGGTTTAGTCGCACTTTAAGTACAAAATAAATAAGATACTTTAGGACTTTTACTCCAGTAATATTCTTACAGGAGACTTTAACTTTTACCAAAGTAATTTTATGATAAGGTACTTGTACTTTTACAAAAGTATTACTTTGAGGTACTTTATACAACACAAATTAACAATTTGTACGGGTATACAATGTTGCTTAAAAGCTAAACATCACACAAAGCCCCCAGAGACTGGTTTCCATTGTGGTCCTGTGTATTCTATTCATCTGAGTTCTATCCTGATTAAATACAGAAAATGCCCTTTCTGTTAACAAACTGTTCCCTGTTGAACAAACAATAACATTTCTAACCAAAATAAAATCAACATCAATTATGCGCAGACACATGCTCCAACCTTTCAAAATGTATGCAAAGATGAAGTTGTATGAATGTTTGTGTTTTACAGATGGAACCACACAGATGACAGCAATGAAGAGCAGCTTTTGAAAGGCAAGTCTGTTGGACATTCCTCAATCCGTGTATGGTTCGTTCTTTCGTTATTCCGTTTCAAAATAAAAACCAAATAACCAAACAAGCTTTGGTTATTTGGTTTTTTCGTTTTAAAACGAAATTACAAAAACGGTTTTTAAACGGTTTTTTCATTATTTCGTTTTTAAAACGAAATTAGAAAAACGGAATTGCTAAAAATAAAAAAAGGGGAACGTTTTGGTTTTTGATTAAACCAAAGACGAGCTTTTATTTTGTTAATTGAACACGGGAGTTTATGGCGGAACCGGAAACAAACTCCCCGGTGCTGTGCGAATTTCTGTTCCCCAATCCCCAGTGAGAATCTGAGCTGCGTAACACTCCACCCACGTTAAACCAGCACTAACGGAGCACTAACCATTCATACTACTGTATTTGCTTTAATTTTTGACGTGTGTGGGGTGTCAGCTTGACGCAGCTGAGAATCTGTTCCCCCTGTGTCGGGAGCGCGCACTGCAACCCGAGAGGCGGATCAGACCGTGTTCAAGGCGCATCTCTCTGTGAAACGAGTCCACACTTATCTTGTCACGGTTATAACTCATTTTAATACTCCTGGTGATAAATAAATATAAACCCTCCACATAAATATAAACCCTCCACTAACAAAATAAACCTGGTCTTGTGTGGGGTGTTATAACCTACAGTTTTTTTTTTATCGCTGACAGAATCTAGATTTGGTCATGTAACCTGCCATGCCAACTACAAATTTTAATAACTTCCTGCAAAGATAAGTGTAGGCTTTCTGGTAGGCTAAATCTCGTTCAAATAAAAAATGACTGGAGAAAAATTATTTCCAGCTGCTATTTTTGTTAGTTAATGTCTGTTTTTTCCATTATTTGAGAGAAAAAATGATTTTAGAAATAACAAAGTCAGAGAATTTTATTGTCATTTGCATCACATGTGGTACATGTGATGAAACGAGATTATGTACACAGGGTCCCAGTTATATCCAACAATAAAATGTAAGAGAAAAACAGTAATAACATCTAAGATATGAACTAAGAAAAACATCAACTAAAAATACACTAAATAAAAAATACCCGCAGCACTAATATCATAGAAAACCATTACTCCACACAGCAGCTGTGTGAGCAGATGTGCACAATGAACATAGCAACATGAAACAGATCAGCAGCAGCAGCATGATGTGATATTTCACAGTGATTATTCTGGTTATTCATTCATGAGTCTAACAGCCTCAGGGTAGAAGCTGTTCCTCAGTCTAGTGGTTCTACACTTGATGCTCCTCAACCTCTGTCCTGATGGGAGTGGGGCAAAAAATGTGTGTGCTGGGTGAGTGGGGTCCTTCATGATGCAGGTGGCCCTCTTCCTGCATCTGGAGGTGTAGATGTCTGTGATGGTGGGGAGACTGACTCCAACATCTTCTGTGCAGCCTTCACCACTCTCTGTAGAGCTTTCCTCTCTGCAACTGTGCAGCCTCCATGCCACACGTTGATGCTGGAGCACAGGATGCTCTCCACTGCACACCTGTAGAACGAGGTGAGGACAGGGCTGCTCAGACCAGCTCGTCTCAGCCGTCTGAGGAAGTAGAGTCTCTGATGAGCTTTCTTCATCAGGCTGGTGGTGTTGTTGCTCCAGCTGATGTTATCATTCAAGTGTACACCCAAGTACTTGTAGCTGGAGACCACTTCCACTGCAGATCCTCTTCTGTTCAGTGGGGTGTGGGTGTGTTTGTTCCTGTGAAGTGGATACATATTTTTTTAAATCTATTATAAAAAGCAGTGTTTGAGTTTTTACACTGTTTAATAGGGGTGTAACGATACACAAAACTCACGAGACGAGACGAGAAAATCACAGATCTCGCGAGAACGAGACGAGATTTTAACATTAGTTCAAGAAAACTTCAAAGATCGGTTTTATGCCGCAAAAAGGCTTTTATTCTGTTTTAACATGTCTTCATTTTACTGATTGAATCTCCTTAGACCTTAGAACGTTCAACTTTGTTAAAAAAATAGATATTCACGCAGGACTTAACAAAAATTGAACATAATATCCGCATCAGCGCTGAATCTGCAGCCGTCACTCACCAGTGTTGCCAGATTGGGCGGTTCACCGCGATTTTCCTTCTGCCTTTTGCGGGTAAAGAGTGCTTTGGGTGGGTGGGACTCTATCTGGCAACACCGTCACACCGGTGTTTACACGCGTGTCTTTACATTCGGGGCAGCGTCGGCAGTTTGGGACACTCCATCAATGTAGAGGCGTCTCGTCTGCGGCACCGAGACCCTCCATCAGTAGTTGGGGCGTCTTCTATAGCAACTTCATCCGGCGAAGCCATGCTGTCCGTGACGCTGACTTGCTAGGGGCTCTGCTAGCGCTAGCATTAGCATCTCGCGAGACAACGTTACCTCTCAACGAGAGATATCGCGGGAGTTTAATATCGCGAGATCTCGTACAACGAGATCTCGTTACATGCCTACTGTTTAATATATAATTGCCAGGTTCACTCACATGTTATCTCAACTGATGGTAAGGCTGGTGCACCTCTCTTAAGACCCTACCGACTCTGGTTTCTCCAGCATGTATCCCAATAGATGACAAGTATCCCGTCATAAATTTCTGTCCGTAGGATGGTCCTGTCTAACACACACACAAATGTAAAATGTTATCTGATGTACTGCGGTCAAACCAGTCAACATTAGTTCTCTCTTAAAGATTTGTGTGGCTCATACATGGTGCATTACAATAAGAGAAACAGAAAGTGCCCCTGCAGTCAAAAAACAATGAGAGAAAATGAGATGCATACAGTATTTATAAACAATATACAATTATGCCATACTTATTACTTTCACATACCTATAATATATCAAGAATAAATATGTCAGTTTTAGATTTTGTATAAAAGAGCAAAGTCAAAGTACCTCAAAATGCTTATTTCAGTTTGCTTATGACCTCTATTCAAAATTCACATTTCATGTTCAGTTTTACAAAGAAGTTAATATTTATTTGTTTGATGGCTGTTACTATTTTTCCCTGAAAAGGTGTTTATATATACCGGTATATATATGTGTGTGTGTGTGTGTGTGTGTGTAAGCATATATACACACACACACACACACACTTTTGTTTAATCAATCAACATTTTCAATAGAAGTTATAGATAAGCAAACTGAAATTAGCATTTTGAAGTACTTTGAATTGCTGTTTACCCCAAAATCTAAATTAAAACTATGACATATTTATTCTGGATGCATTATAGGTACGTGAAGGTAATAGGTACGAGATAAATGTACATTGTTAATAATTATGCCTGTCACTTTCTCATTATTTTATTTTAGCCTGCAAGAGGACCCCTGCTGGTCCATTACTGTAACGCACCATGTATACACAATGCCTAGAGAAAGCTAACGTCAGCTAGCTTGTATTTACAAGTTTCGCTCATTTTATCGCAGTATATTGTCCATAAACTTTGATACATACTTGGTAAACTGAAGAAAGTACAGCACGTTCCAAATCAGCGTCCAACTCGTTGTTGTGTCTTCGCAAGTTTTGCTCCATACAGAACCTTCTGACACTCATTACCGAGTAATGTGGAGCGCCATGGCGACGCAAAACATTACTGATTTCAGTGTGTGGTTTTCCACTCTCAGAAAGATTGATAATCAATGCAGAAAACGGTTCAAGTGCAGCCATTGCCTATTATTTAGGAATGGTTTGTTTTTATTCCGTCTTCATCTGCTGTAAAAAAAAAAAAAAAAAAAAGGGCAACTTCCGGTACGTCATTTCCGGTATCGCTACAAATTAAAACGACAACCGTATTTACGCAAAAACCAAATCGCACCCTTTTTTTATTTTTAGCAATTCCGTTTTTCTAATTTCGTTTTAAAAACGAAATAATGAAAAAACCGTTTAAAAACCGTTTTTGTAATTTCGTTTTAAAACGAAAAAACCAAATAACCAAAGCTTGTTTGGTTATTTGGTTTTTATTTTGAAACGGAATAACGAAAGAACGAACCATACACGGATTTTCCTCACTGTGTCATTAGCAGGTTATTTTTGTTTCTAATTTAATGATTTCAACTTTTCTTCTAAAGACCTTGCCATCCACAAGATGACTTCAGTGCTCACTGAAGTACTTGTGGTGGTGAAGGATCTGTCCAGAGATGTGCAGTTCATCAAGAACAAGTTGAGAGAGGGCAACATGACACAAGGTGGTATCCGGGGACCAGCCACCAACTTATACATTCCCTGTCCAGCTGCCAGTCACCAGTGAACAAGACTTCATGGGGTGGAGTCATTACTGATGGAAGAATCAGTTCGTCAAAAGATGGTAATTTATTTGATAGACTGAACTGCATTCATTTATTAAATGTAGACCATTTCAATGTGGTCTGGCTCATTTTTCCTCAAGGAAAAATATGTTAAGCTCTCTAGGCACTTGAGCACAAATTCTTATCTAAAAGTTCAAAATGTGCCACAGAACATCTGCTATTAATGAAATGTTTTGAAATTGTTCAAATACTGTATATCAGGGATGTCCAAAGTGTGGCCCGAGGGCCATATGTGGCCCCTGAAACGATTTTGTGTGGCCCCTGACTTCAGATCAAGAATTATACTTTACAAATTTGTCCCCCTGGCACAGGTGTTTGATGTAGATGGAGAAATTCTATTTGTTATTTGGGCAAATTTATCACAAAGTAAAATCTTATAATTAAAAATATTGGGAACAATAACAATTATTTGTCTTTAAATAACAAAACTCTTAGCTTTTTCTATCTAGTGACTTCTACTCAAAAGCTGATTTTGCTTCACTCCAATCTGCTTTAAATTATAGAATAATGTTCCTCATGTACAGCACTTTGTGTCAGCGGCCATTGTTTTAATGCACTTTATTAAAAAAAGTTGATTTGGGGTGCACCGTGTCTACATTTGGCTTTGATCTTCCTCTAAAATCACAGAGTTCTCTGAGTCAGCTTCAGGTGCTTGTAGTTAATCTTAAATATCTTCTAAATTGAACCAGGTGTTTCAATGCCTTAACATCACACAACAATTACAGTGGAGAAACTTGTCAGTTTGGTAAAAAAAAAAAAGTTAAAGTAATTTTTATTTATTTTTTTCTGTGCAGAGATATTCTTGTGCTATATTTTTTAAATGAATATATCCAAAGCTCCTCAGTTGAAAACACAAATGGTAGAAAAGATGTTTAAAAACCTCTTTCCTCAGAAGGACACAACACAACACTGCATATTTGGTGAGCTTCCTCCCCTGCAAATTACTTTATAGACTGCTGGTGATTGAGAATACAGGTAGTCCCCGACTTACGAGCGAGTTCCGTTACAACGAGGTGCTCGTAAGATGAAAATTTGTAAGTTGAAACACGAAGCACAAGTTCTCGTAAGTCCGGAATTTCGCTCGTAAGTTGGAACGGTTTTGCTAGTGCGACTACAAACACTCGTTTTTCATCGAAAAACTGCTTACTAGTGCATAAAAATGATCGGAAACGTGTGTCCACATGTTTAGCTAACGAACTGTGGTGAAAAAACACAGAAAAACTCGGTATTTTTTGCGTTTTTTTCCAAAAATTCGCCAGCTCGTAAGTCTGGAACCTCGTAAGTAAGAGCGCTCGTAAGTCGGGGACTACCTGTATAATTATGCTCTTAGTGTGCCATATAGTAAAAAATTCTTTTGAATTTCTAAAATGTATTGCATCTTGTCTTTCATGCCTCTTCTGTAT